>OLKM01001704.1:53297-112068 GCA_900291075.1 Melanogrammus aeglefinus
AAATGAGAAAATATGTAAATAAGAAAATATGGGATCAATAGGCCCAAATCCTTTTTTTTTTACTTCAATTTTGTAGCGTTCACTTCTTATACTGACATCTCTCATAGTCCTCATAGTTCTGGAATTTGCTGTGTAGCAATAAGCGCTTCGATGTTATCCCAGCCATGTCTCAATAGATTATAATTAATTCCATTGCTCTCCACACGTCCGTGTGCCAGCCCAGCACAACGCCCTGAGCTACCTGGCAGGTTATTACCAAACTAGGACAGGGCACTTATAAGCGTGAAAGCCACAGCACAAGGGCGTGCTTTGGGTTTCACACACACACACACACACACACGCACGCACGCACGCACGCACGCACGCACGCACGCACGCACGCGCACGCACGCACGCACGCACGCACGCACGCACACGCACACACACACACACGCGTGCGCTCCACCTACCCAGCGAGGTGCCGTCCTGCCCCATGATGGTGGTCATTGAGGTGATGATCTGCTGGACGACCGGGGGGGGCATGGAGGTGGCGTAGACTGCGCTGTGGGAGTGGCTGCGCAGGTACTGGATCAGCTCCTGGGTTGGAGATAACGCACAACGTCATTGTTTGCGTTAGGAGAAAACCACAACGTGTTTGTACTTCATGGTCTTCGTGTGCTTTGAGGCCATCGTTAGATGTTAACCGTTGTTAGGTTCATAGTCTTAAGTTATGGTTGGCTACTGAGGTCAACCAAGACCCTGGTTTGAAGAAAAAACAGGAATATTCATTTTGTGCAAATTGGCGACTGCAGTAAAAATTATTTCCCAAATACAGACAGAACATTTGGGGCATGGCTAAAGGTACACCATGACACTAGGTTTGTGCATGTGCATGCGTGCCTCCATCTTTGATGATTTGATAGTGCAATAATGTGATTACTCAAGGACACTACGAACTTTTTTGGTATGTTGTCAACCAGGAACGCCCCCGCTCCGGCTGTCACTTCCTCATCCCATTGTCGCTTCACACTTTGAGTCATGGTGTGGTTGGGGAGGTGTTCACGGATTATTCTTTAATTGCATGAGGTATCCGGTACACCAAAACAGGTTAGGCATACAAATTAGTATAATCCTCCTGGTTAGCTGTCAACTTCATTAAGTCGTACAAATTAACCTATTGAATCTTGAAGCAAAAACGTGTCCCTTGGATTTCCTTCTTTATTTTCGCCCCTACATGAGGACATTGCATAAGATTCGAAAAGGGAGGAAAAAAAAACAAGCATGTGATCGAGTCACAACTTAGTGCTGCTGATCATGTGAGACACACTTGCCCCAGGTTTACACTACGGACGGCAGCACTCAGCCATGCGTTGCATAAAAAGGCCACCAACTCTCTGAGGCGGATTACCACCCACTGCTTACAAACCGCGCCACATATTAACGATACCTCAGCTTTATCATCGATGGCCCTGTTATTTGTGTAAATTACCTTTGTTTTGTTTTTGTTGGGATGACTACTTTGTGTTGCTACGGGTGCTGCTCGGTTTTCCGTGCTTTTAGTACGACAGGATGTCTATAGATATCATCCATTTGACGAAAGCTTTAATCCGAGGTGACCTACTTAGTGAATTCAGATAAAGGTCATGAAGACCCCCCCCCTACCTGCTCCTTAATGACCTAAATTCAGCTCAATGCCCTTAATTAGAGCCTTCTCTGTTGTTGCCCCCCAACTCTGGAATAGTCTACCTGTACATATTAAGTCCTCTCCCACCATTGACTGCTTTAAGTCTAACTCAAAGAATTTTATTTTCTCCCAAATTTTTAATCTACTTTAATACCCCCCCCCCCCGCACACACACACACACACACACACACACACACACACACACACACACACACACACACACACACACACACACACACACACACACACACACACACACACACACACACTTTATTTTATTTTTTTGACTAATTTGTTTATTATTTTAATTATTTATTTTCCCCCATGTTATATTATTATTGTTGTTGTACCATTGTCATTGTTTTATGTTTGTTTGTAAGCACTTTGGGTCAACTCAGTTGTTTTTAAATGGGCTATAGAAATAAAGTTGACTTGACTTGAATTGATTCAGATCTGAATTTACTTTTGGTGAATTCACTTTTACTGATTTTTATATATTTTTTCCTTTCTGTGAATTCACTTTCAGGATCATTAAAATCATTCAGGTGCAGGTAGGGGGACCCCAGCTAGCCGTTACCCCATCCCTCATCTGCGTTTCACTTGAAGTGAAAGTTAGAGTTTCGGTTCCCTGTTCACAAACCACTATTTCTCAGAACCCCCCCCCCCCCCCGAGCCTGTGACTGGCCTGGTTTGCGTCATCATGTTTCCACAAGCAGAAGCGTGCGTGTGTGTGGCGAGTGTGTGGCGTGGGGGATGGGTGCGTCCCACTCAGCCACACTCACCCTCTTGCCGCCGATGTAGCCGCCCGCGGCCCCGAAACTCTTGGTGAACGTGCCCATCATGATGTCCACATCCTTGGGGTCCAGGCCGAAGTAGTCCACCACCCCCCTGCCGGTGGGGCCCAGGGCCCCGATGCTGTGGGCCTCGTCCAGGTACAGGAAGGCCTTGTAGCGCTTTTTCAGCGCGATCACCTCCGGCAGTCTCACAATGGAGCCCTCCATGCTGCAGGGGGACGGGGGACGGACGGATGGACAGCGAGTCAGGGTGTAAGTGATGGATCCCCCTACCGGCCTACCCGTGGACTGTACTGAGCGGTAGGTGGATCTATCCATCGATACACTTCAACGCGTGACGTTTCCGTAGGGTCGATGGTGGTAACGGGTTTGTTATGGCGAATCCAAAACACATCCGGTGTTAAAACCACTGCACCGTGGTTGACGTGGAGAGGAGGGCTAGCTAAGTGCAAATGGTCTTTGTATCCTCGGTTTTATAGGGGTTGGGGGTGTGTGTGTGTATTCCTGGCGCGCAACCTCATAGTCCATTAACCTTGGATCAGTCGAGTGTATTGACCGCTTGAAGCACTATTGACCGCTTGAAGCCATTGGCTCAATGGCTTTAAACACCTTGGTGTGTGTGTGTGTGTGTGTGTGCGTGTGCATGTGCGTTACATTAAGGACCAGTCACGCTCTTGTGCTGTGGCTTTCACACCTGTCCTGGCTTGGTAATAACCTGCCAGGTAGCTCAGGGCGTTGTGCTGGGCTGGCACACGGACGTGTGGAGAGCAATGGAATTAATTATAATCGATTGAGACATGGCTGGGATAACATCGAAGCGCTTATTGCTACATAGCAAATTCCAGAGGGAGGGAAAAGCCTAGATGGCAGCCCTCGAGGACTACGAGACCAGTATCAGTATAAGAAGCGACGTCAAAATCGAAGTAAAATTATTCAGGCCTAATAATCCCATTTTCTCCTTTCCAAGTCTTCCAATTTCTTTCAGATCATTTATTAAGATTCCCTTTTGTATGCGCGTGTGCGTGTGCGTGTGTGTGTGTGTGTGTTCATTCTACGGTTTCTCGTTCAATGATCACCATAAACCAAACTTATTAACCCTGGTCCTTAATCTTCAGGTTATGGTTCGTCATTCCGTTATGGGGCCCTTTCCGGGAAAATTTGCTAACCAGACAGAGTCATGCTCCTCATTGTCTTGGATCATCAGCGTCATCCATGTTATTTGAGGGTGTGTTGGGGGCTGAGGGCGGGGCTGCACCTGTAAATGCCCTCCACCACGATGAGGAGCTTTTTCCAGGGTCGGTGGGTCCTGGGCTGGCCGTGAACGATGGCATCCCTCAGGAGCTTCTCAAGGCTCACCATGTCTGAAGAAAGAAACACACACACACACACACACACACACACACACACACACACACACACACACACACACACACACACACACACACACACACACACACACACACACACACACACACACACACACACACACACACACACACACACACACACACAATACGCGGTATTAAGCCAAGCCTTTACCAGATGTCGACACGCCCGGATCCTGACATGAGGATCATGTCAGTGACCTTTTCTGTCATTATTGTCGTCACATCTGAGAGGTTCGTTTTGTTATCGTTTTCTCGTCGTGTTCTGCGTTTAAACTCAAAATTTTATTTTAAATTTATTTTTTATTGCCTTTCCTTTTCTAAGTGAATAGTGAAGCAGTGAATCAAAAGTAAAGCTGGTTTTATATTATCATCTCATTACTTTCTCACCGTATCACGATGCTGTCAACGGCAGTAATGCCTTCAGAGCACATTCAAGTCAAGGCCCGCTTGTAAACAAACACGGCACTTTTCAGCTGGGTTTTCCCCTACATAAATAAAGTTTTGATTAATGGATTGAAATCATCCGAGTGTCTCTATAGAGAGATGTCACCCTCTGCCCTCCGAAAGCCGATGCCCTCGCGGTTCTTTGTGGGACATCCCCCCCCCCTGAGAGCCTCAAATACATCACAAACCACCACTATCCCCCCCAACAGCCCATTTGGGTAGCATTCAAATCGGTACAACAGGTGAAACCACTTGCAGTCGGCACACCCTTGGTGTTCAGACGAGCTGTTTGCTTTCGCAGAGCTCATCAAACATGTCAGGGATGCGTCAACAATGGAGTCTGTGAGGGCCTGGGAAACGCATTACTCTGTCCTGTTATCCAGTCGTGTTGAATTTTGAACACACCCTGTTGAGATAGACTATCTCCGGTGCCACTGATATTCACTAATAAAACTTGAATGAAACTGAAGACCCACCTTGTCTCCTATAGCACTCTGTTGTTGTTTGTTTTACTTGGGCCTTTTCTTTGCTAGCGACTACTATTTTGTGACCCAATAGTGTGCTTCGATCATTTTAATGTCTTGGGGTCAGACTACAATTTAATACAGTAATTGGAATGCGGCCTCTGTGGGCTTTGGGCTGTTGTGTACGCAGCATTGGATTGAAAGCCCCCTACTTCGGACGGCTCAGGGCCCCTGACTCACTGTTGTGCTTGAAGACCCGGATGGTGGATCCCGAGAGGCGCGCGCCAAGCACCAGGGAAGCATGGTTCAGCTCGTCGCTGAGGATCAGACAGCCCTGGAAGGACACAGGCAGAACACAGCGTCACGTTCGGGGTCTCAAAGTGCACGGGAGAAGCCTTCGTGACCTGCCGACGATGGCAGGTATGAGGGGTTTCGTAAGGAGATATCGTTCGTGATCTAATCTATATTTCATATGAATGTCTGAAACATGAACGTTGCAGAAACACAAAAGAGAGGCTAGACTGACCAGCCCTACATTTGATCCTCGATGGTGAATGTGTTTTATTGTGAGCCTTGATACAAAGCGCGAGGGAAACTGCATTTATAGTTTGATCATCCGTGTGTGACACATGAGTTAAGCTGCCCGGTTTTTCAACTTTTGCGTAATGAAGTACACAATCCATTTCCTCATTCAGATGAATATCTGAACACAATGACTGGGATGAGTGTCAAAAAGATAAGACTGACCTACTGAACATGACCAAACAACCTTTTCTGTAAAGCACGCAACAATTTCTTTGTTGTTTTTCACGTAAACAGATCGGAGCTAAAACTGTACCCGATATTTTAAGTTGTACGGGCTAACTTAGAATGGTGGTCACTCCAGTCTACAGCGAAAACTGCCCTGTGTACTACATTTCCTACAATTCCTGAAGAAATTGCCTTGTGTCTGAGACTATCAGTGTTTCAAATGCAACATTCATGTCTCTTAAATTCACAGCTAAAACCAACAACTTTTCTCCAGCACGCCCAAAAGTAGTACAGCAATATGCACAAACCGACAAAGTAAAAATGTCTTAAATAGAATGAATACAACACAAGCCCTAATGTTCCCTCCTTGCCAGAATTGAATGGTAAAAAAATACTTTTCAGAGAGGATTTTTTCACACGGGAAAGATCCAGTCAAATACAAGTTCAAACAAGCGCACATACAAACACACACGCTTGTGTCGACTGTCACCCTGGAAACTTGACTGACTGGAGAGTCAATAAAGTCAATAAAACCGTTCCACCAACAGGCCTCTACCCTTTGAAAAGACCTGAAATATGCCCGGGGAGAAGAAAAAAAAAAAGAGTCCCAGGCACAATCACCGAAACCTTATATAACCGTCTGCTGATATTTCACACTGAACATTTTTCCCATCGGCGCACACCTTTTCCGTTGTGCTATCGACGCCCTGGGCGGTTGGGTCAAAGCCGGTGATTATATTGTGGAGTAAGATAGGGAGTCAGAGGGAGAAGTGACAGACGCGCTGAGGAATGTATATCCCTATCAGCTGACCTGGACTGGAGAACAACCCTCCTCCTGTCCCAGGTTCTGCCTCAGCCTTCTGAGTAGTCCCTCCATGTCTCCCTCGCTCTAGGACGGGGGGGGGGTCTCTCTCTATTACTATGTGTGTAGGTCTCTCTCTCTCTCTCTCTCTCTCTCTCTCTCTCTCTCTCTCTCTCTCTCTCTCTCTCTCTCTCTCTCTCCTCTCTCTCTCTCTCTCTCTCTCTCTCTCTCTCTCTCTCTCTCTCTCTCTCTCTCTCTCTCTCTCTCTCCCTCTCTCTCTCTCCTCTCTCCTCTCCTCTCTCTCTCTCTCTCCCTCTCCCCTCCCTCCCTCCCTCTCCCCTCTCTCCCTCTCCCCCCCCCCCCTCTGTTTGCCACAATTTATCTCCTCTGTCTCTCCGTTTCCATCTATTATATCTCCCCATGTCTTTCTCTATATGCATTTCTCTCCATCTCTCCCTCAAACTCTGTACTTCCTGTTTAAACACTGATACAGGGAGAAAGAGGAAGCAGCAGGGGTCATGGTTGATGCAGAGTAGCTGGGGAAAGTCACATCTCACTCACACACACACACACACACACACACACACACACACACACACACACACACACACACACACACACACACACACACACACACACACACACACACACACACACACACACACACACACACACACACACACACACACACACACACACACACACACACACACACCTCAGTGTTTTCAGAACAGCGAGCGGGAAGTGGTGGTGTTTTGGAACAGCCTGAACTCAGGACTGGAGGTGTATCTCAAAGCAAACATGTTTTTGGCTGTTTTTCTGTTACTGCCACAGGACGTGAGTTAACGGTTTTGAATGACATTGACTCAACAGGATTGTCAAGAAAAGTAAAGAACAAGAAATAAAGAGACAAGAGACATTGTTGCTACATTTAAAAACATCGATTTCGCTATTCAATATTCTCAGATAGTGACCCAGGCCGAAAGATATGCAATACAAGGACAAAAATGTCACACAGTCAAGAGGAAGGAACCTTTTCTGTACCTTTCCAGCAAGTGCAGGAATGTTCATGGAGTTGGTGGCGAAGCCCATGCCAAAGGTCATTGCAGACTCCACGCCCAGGAACCGGGCCACCAGTTCCTCCATCTCCTGATGGATATCCAGGTTCCCTGTGAGGAGGATAGCGGGGACAATAGTTCAGCTAGCCGCGCGCCACAACACTGAGTCACTGGGTACAGCTCCTGTGTGCTGCCAGGAACGCCATCTATGTGGCATTTGGTGACACAATAACACATTTCCTCTTCAAAGACACCCCATGAAAATGCTTCACCGTTGAGCTCATTTCCACCGTCACGTCTTGAACCTGCTCAACATTGAATAGCCAAAAACAAAGGAAAACATATCTGGTTTATTTTGCCTTTTGGGTCCTAACGAAATTAATGTAACTTCCTCTGCAACAGACACACATTTTTGTTTTGTATTTTTGAATTTACGGAAAAAGGGGCTGGCTTAACTTTCAACCAATGTACTTCAAACATATACAAACATATGCTTCAATAATACCACACGTTTCCTTTCCCCTGCAACGGACCCAGCTGGTGAAACATTTGCCGCTATCCAATCACTCCTCCCGGAGGATTAAACCCCATCCCCCTTGTGTTTTTCTCTGTGCTAATTAACCTGCCTGTTAATGCATGGAAGCACGTCAGACTAAAGTGAATAACTTTTAAAGGCCCTTTCTCATCGGCCATAAGCGTGAGTTCACTGGTGTCGAGATAGGGCTTAGTACAGCCCTTAGTTAAGTTGCGATTCTTTATTCTTATTTTTTGTAACGATCTGAGGAACTCCGATGTTGTCCATCAGCACCGAAACTCTTGGAGGAGGAACTCTGTTCCTTTCTTCAGTGCGTCATTAGGATTGCCACATGTTTGATTGTTTTGATTTGCGAAAGTAAAACCAAAGATGGTTCGGTATTATTTTAATTTCGACGATTAGATTTTGCGTGAGGAGTGGGAAGTCGCTCATTTTCAGCTACTTTCAAAGCCAGCGTATTTCACAGCGCTTGTCGTTTAGAGTTAAGAGGCGGAAGCTGCTTTTTCAAAATAAGAGTGGCTTATGGCTTACTTCCTGGCACACTAAAATGTCCTATAAACACTTATTGGATGTTAGTGACGGGGATAGAAAACCTGTATATCCAATTTATAAAGCTCCACCTCAAAGTCTATGAAAGACAAAAACGTTAACATCCATTCAGATTAAATAACGCGCAAGAAATTGTCTGTTGTGTGTGCTGCTTCTCCATCTCCCTTACCCATCTCACAGCGAGTGCCACAGACCCCGGCTCCGTACTTTTCCGTCACTTGGATGGCTGCGTCAGCACACTGGCCCACGTTCTCAGCAAAGCCCAGGTAGTTGTAGGAGCCCATGTTGATCACGTCCCTCATGATCTTACCCGTGTTCCTGGGTGGGAGGGGGAGAGAGAGAGTGGAAAAAGAACGTAAACACACTAAAGTGTCGTCCTTTAATGTATGGGTTTATTCATCCTCGCTTATTTTGAAAACATGTCTTAGTCCTACTAAACAAGTATGTTATTACTTATTTTATACTCATATAAAACAAATATAGGGTTATAAAGGTAATTTATATTTTTGGAACTATAAAAAGTACATCCAATTCGTTTTGACCTTTGATAGTCAGTATTCTGAATTAAAAAAAACATCTAGTTTAATAACACTGCTGCCATGTTATTGCTATCATTAACGTAATGTTATCATTAACAGGTCAGCCATTTAAACCGATGCATTGCTCTGCGTGGTTAAACTTTACCAAGGTGCAAGGACACACCTTAGGTTGACTCACACACCCACATTAAAGAGACATTTTCAAACCAATCCAATTAAATCATTGAAGAAGTAAACAGAGAACAGATTTGGTTGGGGCAGGCACATTTTGCCGGTCGGTCTGAATAATAAAACCTATACTTCAAAGACCAAAAACCAAATGACACGCACTCATAAGAGCAGGTAGAGATTTGGTCAGGTTGTCAGGTGGCCTTCACAGAGACATTTCATTATGCTCACCAGAACCAGGGGTCAACAGCCCTGAACACGACCATAAAATGGAGATAGTGACCAGATATGGAAACTACACTCGCCCCGCACACACAGAGTCATCCCCGCATGCCCATTAGAGGAAGCATGACGACAGATAACGGACAACATAGAAAGCTTGTCAAGTGTCTTGACACACAAGGTGTGTGCAAATCAATGACACATAAATTAACTTATACACATGTGTATTGACGCACATACAGTCACATGTAAGCCTAGATACCATACACACACACACATATTTGCACATGCACATGAAAAGCTCGTACAACAAGCATATCATACCCAAGCCACACATAAATACACACACTAACACACACTCATCCAAATATGCAAATATGCACACACTCTTGGCCTACATGCAACCGGGCAGTTCTCTTTGCACAAGGCAGCGGCAGGCGCACACCGGGGCCGAGACACTCACTGGAAGGTCCTGTTGTAGTCGTGGGAGACCTGCTCCACAATGTCCATCTTGGACCCGGGGACGCCACAGAGGGGCCGGTTCCAGTTGTCCCGGATCCGTGTGTACAGATTCCTCGTGTAGAAGTTCTCAAAGTCCTGGTACAGGGGAACGAAGTCCTACGAGACCACACAGCGGACCGGAGGAAGAGAGGGAGATAAGCAAGAGAATGTACGATAACAATAACAATAGGGGATGCATGCATCATAACAACACATTGGAAACACTGCGTGAGACTGATACGAGGCCACACAAAAGATACGGTTTATCTCCGAGGACACGCAAGGCTCCCCAGCAGTTTGCTGATCTCCCATAAGGGGAGGGTAAGATGCCTCAAAAAAACGCGGAACGCGACTCTTGAGGGATGTTTTTCTCCCGGCGTTCGCCCTGATGCTGTCTGCATGATCAGATGGTCAAATCCGCGTCTAGTTTGAGCTCGCTCGCTTCTCTCGTCATCTGACGGTTTAAGTGCATCTACTACCATTGAGGTTTTGAAGATTGAACTTAGAAATGAAAAGGATCTAGGGGATGAACATTGCAAATTTGCCTAACCTACAAATACGCAATGAGTCATCAGACACATTCTATAACGTTTCTATATTAATGCATGGATAAAAAATACCAAGTCATACAGCAGACAAGTTGATTTTGCTTTTTTTGCCAAGTATAGCTTGACTTGCTAAAAAAGCATGTAGGTGCCACGACACTGCTGATGGGTGCCTAATGGTTGCACTGCAGACATGGGCTATCAAACCCAGTACCTTTATTCTACAACACCCTGACCACAGGCGACCTCTAGAGCGACCATACCTTCTGCTCGTCTCTCTCGCGCGCCACGCTGCACTTCTCGATGTTCCAGTGGCGCATGAAGTCGCGCAGGTATCCGAAGATGGTGAGGATGCCATAGCCCATGTAGGTGAGCACGGCCACCAGCAGGGGGGTCTCCTCAAAGGATTCAACGAAGGGCTTGTTGTACAGGCTGGGGTTCCGCACCACATTGTGGTTCTGGGGGAGCACAGGGAAAGAGAGGAAAAACTCAATTAAACTTCCTCAAATTTTTATTTTTTTGTTTGCATTCCCTGATCTCCGCACACCCACTCCCCATCATCAGCGCTATGGTTAAAGCTCAATTTAGTTAAAGCACAATTTCATTCAAATAAAACGAGACATTTCACCTGAAATACCCCCAGGGCAGAAATAAGTAATGGGCTACCCACACTAATTATATATAAATCAATGGCTGCCTGCGGAGAGGTCGTTCATTAACCCTCCTAGGTGTATCGGATTACTTAAACAAAAACAAAAGCGGGGGAGATCAGAAAAACCCTGTCAACGCAAGGCAGAGGTCTCTTAAGACAACAATAGGGTCTGTGTGCCTTGGGCCATCCTCACAGCAGCCTCTGGTTTCCCCCTTTAGGGCCTCATGGCTTATCAGTCCTTGTAATCAGTTAACTTATTAAAACCCACCACAGCGCTTTTGACCCTGTTTTATATAATAAGGACAGAAGGTATTGCCAGGCAAAGAAGAAGATGCGGGTTCCGGTAACTCGTTGTTTCTAATTAGGAATGAAGGCAATGAGGGATAGAACTCCACACAGAGCCACAATACACTACATGCTGCTGTACAGGGCGTCGGTTAAATGGCTGCTTTTATTGTTTTAGAAGCACAATACACTTTATATTTTTTTAATTGGAGACCAGAGTCATGCCCGCTCGCTTGGCGGTGATACAGCCGTCATGAGGTCAGGGAGGGCTAAATCATTACGTTTACGAACCAGTAGCATTACTGTTATAGGTTCCCATGAGCACATTTAGAGCATAGTCAGGAGAGTGGTGTGATTCCGACTCCTCCAGGTTGGCCCATCACACCTGGTCTACTTAAAAATATATCCGGGGCGTAGCAACCGAACAAACCACAGCAAGACTGTGAGCTCTCCTCTTGAATCTACACTAATCAAATGAGGTCTGTTGTTATATGGCTCCGCTGCCTCACGGCTCAGCAACTCCATAGCATGTGACCAGTCCCATGCTTTCTGGCAAATATCTCAGGGAAGGCAAAGAGGAGAGCAGTGCTCCCTCTCCTCGTCCGTGTGTGTGTGTGTTTAATGCTGGTCGGGCAGGTTACTCCCTTTCCATACGAGTGCGTTCAAGACCAACACCGGGAACAAACAGAACGGGCCTGCCTAGTGTTTTGTGTACCAACACTAGTTTAGAAAAAATAAAAACCTTGCCTGCCCTGAGCACAAAGGCACTTTCACTCCCAAGTACAAACACTCGCTGGAAAAATAACGGAAACGTCGCAGGGCTTTAGACAAACCCGGCGATAGTAGGACAGCGCTGGCACTGAAGTTGTGTCCAGTAAACGAAAGTGTGTGGCAACTATTCCCAAGGCTGGCCTTACAAAGGCTGCATCAGGCGAGCAGACTGAGAGAGGGGACACCACAGGCATTGTCGTGTTTGTGGTGTGGTGTGGTGTGTAAACAGATTCTTAAAAGAGTGAGGAAGCAAAGAAACGCTATGTGACATGTAGGTTATAGAGTTGTGTGTAAGTTGAGTAATGCATGTCATAAAGAGGAGCTATTGGCTGGTATACAGTACACTCAATGTACAGGACATTTTTGTTGGGGACCACTCTGATAAAGGGCTCTTGGATTAGGAAGCAGGAACAAAAAGCAATGTGTGCCGGAGATTAAAATTCAGCCCGACTGTGCTAACCATCCACCATTTTTCCAGTCGTGTACTTCATTTCACATCAGGCATTTAAGCTGCATGGATAAACACTGTCTTTCAACGGAAAATTCCAATGTGCACTGTAAGTAATGATCCAAATATTTACCTCTGATCTAGAGGCCTCTCCCTTTAACTGAAGTTTTTTCAAGGAATTTTGACACTCCTTTTCAATAAAGAAAGTCCAAAAAGTATTCCATAACGGCGTGTTAAGCTAAAGCAGGGTAGTATGCAAGGGGAGATATCTCCACGAACCAGAGGGAAATACCGGAAGAATCATGGAAGCTGCTTTAGATACAGGTCTGCCATTTCTTAAGGTGCCAGGCTTTTTTATTGGAGGTAAGAAAACAACAACAAAGTGAGCCTCTACGATGGGAACAGACTATTATTGCGCAGTCGTAAAAGCTGTGTTTTGCACAAGCGCGTCCTTTTCTACATTCGCGAGCTCTAAGTCCATAACAGGAAGTCTTCATTCCACCTTGATGGATTTACAAGCCCTACATCCTTGATGGATCTGTACTTGTAGGTGATATGCTGAGGAGATACGAAGTAGACACACTTGGTTGCTCTCATAAAACAAGTTGCCAAGCATCTAGTGTTTCAGTGTGCCTTAACCTGTATCACACACACACACACACACACACACACACACACACACACACACACCAGAAATAATATTCTTTCATTTCAACTTCTGAATGTCTATTCAACTAAATAAAATAAGGTCAGCATTTTATAATACGTTTTGTAGAAGAACTGGAATGTGTCTGTACATAAGATAAGCGAGTTTCGGATTTCTGCCTTTGTGTATTTATTCACACACATTGTATTCAGCTGGTGTTGTAATTCTCCTATTTTGTAGGAGTTTTCTTTTGAAGATCACTGATCAAGAAAATTTAATTATGAAAAACATCGCCAGGATATTCTGTGTGTTTTGAAAATACATTACAACAATGACAATTATATTATCGAAAGCACCGTATCTCTCCCTGCATATAATAGGATTCACCACCCCGCCCTAGACATGCATTAGGTGAAATGACAGCTTTACAACTCAAGACCTGCCTCCAACTCGCTGACAATAGTCGGGAACAATGACTCATAATCATGGATCTAAATGGCTCCACAGAAAGAAAACATGGAACCAATTATACAATACCACAATTTGTCAAGTTCAACAGAAACCCAGCTTCCCGACGTTGACAAACTGGAATCTAGAATGGAATCTGCCAAATTGTGAACTTGACAACATCAACTTAATGTGCAAGAGTGGTTCTGATATGACACACAACATTCAACATTCTTGTGAGACTATCGGATTTCACAATTCTGTAATAGTCACATTTTTGTGAATGCTAAGTTAGGGTCAACTTATAATTTCAACTTGTATCACTTTTGACAGAAACTCTTTGCTAAACGCAGCATTATGGTATCACAATATGATCACAAACATTTATTTTTCCAGTTGACAGTTCCAGCTAGATCTAGGCCTACAATCATAGGAAAAAGCATGCAAGGCAGCATGAATGGGACCGTCAACCCCACACACCAACCCAAAACCCAACTCTGTTGCCATATATTCCCGTTCACCGTGGGGGCCACACCCAGCTCAGACTGAAGACATTCTTCCCCAGAGAATAAAGTGGGAACAACCCCCCTCCCCTTCTCCCAGGCGACAGAGACGCCTCCTCCAGTTTCATTGTACAACGGGGTACTAGTATTCTTCATACTGGTGCCAATGTAAACAGAGACACTCTCCGCAGTCACACACACACACACACACACACACACACACACACACACACACACACACACACACACACACACACACACACACACACACTAACAACAAGGAGTAGGGTTACAAAGACCTCAACACTGCAATCAGACTGAATGAGCAACTATGCACCTATAGTTTGGGTCGTTTGTAGCTAAGAAACTGAAACGACAGGACTGGGAAACAAATAAATACGCTTCTTGTCAGCTTCCAAGTTGACAGACTGAGGAATGACTGAACCCTATACCCTGTTACATATGTTTAAATTAATCCTTCCATAATTGTATGGGCAGCAATGTTAGCGAATTGCCAATGATCATGACAAACGAAAAAAACACCAAAATAACTACTTGAAACCCCAACAAAAAATATAGATTTATCTTTCATTTGCAGTAGTTTGTGATAAGTTGTAACTGCCCCGACCCAACGTAACTGTTGTTATGTATGAAGACTCAGAGCCCCAGGGCATAGCGACATTCACACCGTTAGCGCTGATCCACAGACCGTCAAAACAAGCAGGCAACGACGTGAACGTATCGATCTCTACAGACAAAATGTGGATGAAAACACCTTGTTCCTCCCTAGTTAGCGGTTTAATATCCAACAGAGGATGGCTGGGCCTCACCTTTTCCCTCGGGCGGCGGTACTTTTGCGGCTGCTGAAACAGGCAGTGGTTCTTCACGAAGCCATTTTTACCCGATTTCTTGTCCTTTGAGCTCCGTTGGCAGGCGTCTCCATTCAGCAGCTTATTGCTGGAACTTTCTGTCATGTTCAGGCGGTAGCAGAAGGCGCCCGGCAACTGGAAAACGGAGGTATCTTCACTCGTGTGTGGTCGTGAAGTCATGTATGTGCCGAGGGGAGGGGGGAGAAGAGACGACAAGACGCCCACTCTGCACTATGCAACACGAGATTGCCGGAAACTCCCGCCCCTACCGCTGTACATCGGCCAATGACGCCGCGGCAGACGTCACCCACTCTTCTATATGGGGGGGATGGTCCTAAAAGCACCGGGTCCACCTTATGGAAATGTCCTATAATAACCTCATCATGGGAAATAGAGAGTCAAGCATCGATACGTAGGCCTTGCCGTTTTTTTTTTTCCAAAGACATAACTCACCTGAAAGGTGTTGGGCCAATGGACGTGTTCTGCCCCCTGTCAGCTTACATTGTACATTGTTTGAGTAGCCGGTTACCTTGGGATCACCTGTTTATTACGTAGAAAACAAAAAAGTCGAACGACCATGTCAGACTCAGACACAATTCGGCACACACGCTTCCTTGTAATGAAATTATTTTATGAAAAACAAATGATCACAGCGTTGGTTCCTAGTGTTGATTCCTGATTTCGTTTTGTATTTTAACAGAGTTGTTTATTTGTAAATTAAGTGAGTGAGGAAGTTACTTCGTGTCATTTATTTATGTTAGAAACCGTACCGTGGTTGCGTATCTTGAAGTCATTATTTTCTTATCAAGAGATAATGACATATCTTTATTTTACATGTAGCAGAAATAGTCCTAATTCCGAAACGTTATGTATGACCTGCATTCGATTGGAAATGTTACTTACTCACTGTACTGTATCATATCTAAATGTACATTGCAACCATGTAAAACCAACTGGGTTGGTTTTATTGTCCTGTATTCAAATGTGCTGACATTTGGGCAACATTTAACTGAGGAATTAGCCTACTTATTTGCCTGGGATGCACTTTTCATGTCAACCTGCTAGGCGTCCCTGTTGAGCCACGAAAATAAATTCAGATTAATATTCATATTACTGAATATATCAACAGGTCTGTCAAAATTCCTCTCCCCGCTAACAAAAATGTAGAACAGAAAAATGTAAGTAAATAAAAAAAAAGTACATTAAAGTACAAAAAATAAAAGAATATCGAAAAATAATTAATTAATTTCACACAAAGATGTAGGCCTACCTCAAATCCAACATCAAATAGTACATTAAGTTGCTCTAAAAATGCATTAGATTAAAACTTTTAAATTGTGCAATGTATATATAAAGTAGGTGAATAGCCTAACATATGCTTAACCTTCAGAGTAATGCATTGTAAGGAGTAGATTAAATAAAGTGATAGCAATTCAATATATGTATATTTATCATTTCTAATCAAACCACAGTGAAAGTGTAATTTGTGCCTTTGTTTAGTTTTCATTCAATCACAAACACATTCAAACATTTTTATTAGTCATAGCATACTTAGCATACTACATAGCATACTACTACACACTAAACAACAACGGAAATGGGCTAGGCCCAGTGGTTTATGGTTTTGTAATGTTGCTCGACAAAAATATATGAACACCGAAATCCAATCAGTGTGGATGCACCATATCAATGCAAAACACAAATGCAATAATTATAATTCACACCCCTGCAAAGTTTGTGTGCTGTAGTGTCTGCCATTTACAGCAATTTTCATTCAAATTAAGTCATGATTTCCTATTCACACAAGATGGATTCCCGCTCTCAGTTTCAATTCCCCTGCTTCGATGTTATCTAATGCAATCATCAGTAGAATCAATCTCTCCCTCCTATCTGCTAGACAGCCTATTAGGAGCCGGCGCTGCCAACCAGGAAATCTTGGCCAGCAAGTCATTTTTCATACTTCACAAGCCTCCTCCAACCTCTGAATGTTTTAGATAACAAATGGCGAAGCAAATGGCTCACAAGTAACTGTATGAATGAGTATGAATGGCCATGTCGGTGACTTTTAGAATTCCAGTCATGAATTGAGGTGAGGTGGTTGCAAATGATGCATCTCTCAATTGACCACTCCGAGACAGAATACTATATAAACACCCTGGGTACTCGGGCAAAGACAAATTATTGCTGCACCAATCAAAGAATTCCATTTTAACCTTAAATATCAAGGAAAATGTAAATGCATATAGAATGAAATGAAGATATATGGCTTTCGTAGTTTATAGTTTTACTATCGTAGAAAATTTGGACCGACACTGTTACACTCTTACTATTTCCTATTTACTCGTCACGGAGACCCTTTATCCAAAGTGACTTGTGACTAGATTTGGATGACATTAATAAGGTGCCCTGCAGGAAGGGGTTTAGCATCTTGCTCAGGGGGGCTCACAGGTGGACTGTGATCATTGGGGAATCAAACTTTCGGCCCCATATGCCTTCCCTATTTCATGTCATAATTATATAATTAACCAGATTAACGACTTTGTGAATCCCAATCAGACATGCGGGCCACCACGGCCAATAGAAAAAACCAAACAGCCATCTCAGAGACACAATTCACCCTTTCCCCTACTCTCTCACTCTCTCTCTATCTGGCCACAGCTTTTCCAGCATTTATGAAGATGTTGTTTGGGCTTCAATCCATCCAAGATGCAGCAGAAAATGTCCCCGCAGCATCGTCATCGTCAGGGGGCAGTCGGCCCCCAGGGTTGGCCCGGTGGCGGCCCCCTGTGGCTGGCCCGCTGCAACGAGGTGTCGGGGGGGGGGCATGTGTTTGGCTCAGAGTCCTGACTGACACAACCATTAGAGATGGTTTCGCCTGTCTAAACCCCCACTCCCCGTCTGTAATGGATTATCCTCGGAGGAAGACACTGAGGTGTGTGTTTGTGTGTGTGTGTGTGTGTGTGTGTGTGTGTGTGTGTGTGTGTGTGTGTGTGTGTGTGTGTGTGTGTGTGTGTGTGTGTGGTGTGTGTGTGTGTGTGTTGTGTGTGTGTGGTGTGTGTGTGTGTGTGTGTTGTGTGTGTGTGTGTGTGGGGGGGGGGGGGGTCCTGATCCCCTCCTCTGGTTGTCAGATGAGGGCCATGGCTCCGCACCGCCACGCCGCAGACAGACAGAATGACTGGCCGGGGGGACGCCGCCGCCGCCGCCGCCGCCGCCGCCGCCGCCGCCGCCGCCGCCGCCGCGTCTCCTTCTCTGTCCGTGTGCAGCTGCGCTAGGCTGAGGTAAATGATGGGTGAATTATGGATCCTAGTGAATGCATGATGAGGGTGATGAGGAACTAATGTGATGAATGGGGGACTGAAAGGAGAGGGAATAGTGGTGATGGTGATGATGATGATGGTGATGATGATGATGATAGAAGTTTATTTTGAGGCGCTGTCACTGATGTCCCTTCACTTTGACTGACTCCGAGTCATAGGCGATGTAGTTATATTCAAATGACATGTGAAAGGAAGTCAAGAAATACGTACATAGAAAATAAGAGGTGAAGAGTGAAAATCTGGTGGGCAATGTGTTCATGAAGCTGCAGGCAACCGTCAATTGAGTAGGCAGATGTATTCGTAGAAAAAAGTTGTTGTGGAGGTACTGATAAATAAACATCCAATAAATTTAGCATGGGAGAAACGGTGAAAAGAGAAAGGAGATAAAATATGTCTTAAGCTGCCTTAGAGGTTTTCTCCGAGTCACCTGGATTTGCCTGTTGTATTGTGGCTGTTCTATTTCCACTAAGCTGTCTCTGCCAAATTATCTGGTAAGGAGTGGAGTAAGTGTGGGAGTATCTCCATCTTACTGTACAAAGTTTGATTATTGATATTAAATCACAAAATAAGATTGTTCTTTCACCGCAGATGGGAGATTCGCGCAGAAGTAAATAATCTATTCACTTGTTGTACCCAGTTACCGAGGGCTTTTTATTATATAACTCCAAGACGAGCTATACTAAAATATGGTACAACATGGATGGTTTTGGGTTTTCATTGAAGAATAGGATGAAACACCCAACGGCAGTTTAATGATGAAATATCATCCATCAATCTCAAGTTGTACACCTGCAAGCTAGGATTCTCTCATAAAAAGAAAATATCCTCGCCAACACTAGGCCTAGGTGTTAAGTAGGCCGATGATTTCTTTATGGAGACGAAACATAAAACCCGTCCAATGCTTGTGTGCCCACGGCATCAGCCTTCTCAGGCCGGGATGGAACAAGTCTGAGAGGAAGTGTGATGATAACCATCTGTTGAAAGCTGAGACATTTCTGACGAGACAAAACTGTGCGTCTTCGGCGTCATCCATCACCCAAGTGTATTGCCACGCTGTGATTAAGAGAAAGGAGGGAAAATACAACTTTACCACAGAACAGACCACACTGTCCTCCGTGAAGTGAATAGATTGTACAGATTGCCATGACTCAGTAAAGTTGATTATTTTTCTGTTTGTTTCCCGCCAAGGAGAACACTCAATAAGCCGGGTAGTATCTCGCTGTCGGCGGAAGTCAACATGATCATCCCATTATGGCGAGACACACGGCTTCGCTGTTTTCGGCCCAAACAGCACACAAACGCTGTAAAAACAATTTCCTCTTTTACCTTCATGAATAAGGAAGCCATTCGTCTTCCTCATGGGGGCAGCGCACGGAGGTGAATGATTAGCTGCACATCAGCACTTGAGCAGCGGAGTTGCCAGAACCAGGTATTGTCTACGGGCCGAAGAGGAGGAGGCGCAGGAGGACAGGCCACTATCTTTGGGCTGTTGTCATGCGATATCATCCCCGGTCAGTTCCCAGGGCTCCAATAATGTGAAAGTAATCTCGCCAGTCACACCACGTCGCCGCTAAGAATGAACTGTTTAAACCGGGAAGCATCCAGGCCTAAATATGATGTCAGATATACTCAAGGAATATCAAATAAAAATGTCATGTTCCTTCATTTCCAAGCCCTTTCTGGGAAGTCTTAGCTGTTCTATAGCAGGTCATTTAGGACAAGATAAGTAGAATATAATCTTGACTTTATTTTAAAGCCAGACTCACCGACAACGTGGGAAAAACAGGATTCTCTTGAAACGTTCAGGCAAAAAAATCGATACGCCGAAGTAATAAAGACTAGAAAAACCAAGGTAGGCATTCACCACATCATTGAGAGAAATGCAGTTTGCTTCCCTCCCAATGCGTTCCAATTGGATGGCATCGTAAGGAGTGTGATGTGTGTTGACACACAGCCTCCGCAAGCTGTGGGTCAACATGTAATCACAACAGAGTCGCCTTTCTGATCGAAGCTTGGTTTAATGGGGTACAACCTGCATGGTACCCTCTGGATACCTCTGCTGATGAAAGCAGCATGCTGGCGATGAGCGTTTCCCCAATGGATTGGATCCTTCCCAGATGAAGACTGGTTAAGGAGGAAGAGACGAGACAGCCAGATAAGGGCTTTAAACAGCGAGGAGAAATTAAACGTGGAAGTAAATGATTTTGCGGGGGCCCAGGGCAGACGAGGCCCCATCTGTATCTGGGCAGGGCAGAATGATCTATCCATTATAAATAGGATGGTTAGTTCATGCTCAGAAAAAGAAATCAAACCGTCAAGCCCAGGAATAATCCTTAAATGACTTCCTAAAACGACAAGAACCCCACTAACAATGTGTTTTGTCTTTATAATTACCTAAGAGCATAAGGGGCCATAATATTTAGAGTAAGAAAATATTAAGGATAATGGTACTTTGGGCATTTTAATGAGTCATTATTCATTCAGATTAACGTGGTCTGTAAGGCCTTCAGGGAGTAAGACCAAATCTACAAAGGAATACATTCAGTTAATCGCCATGTGTTGTGTATGTAAATTAGCCTTTGTGACCTACGGAAAAAGCACTCTTGGTTTGTGTGGTACAAAGCGGCAATTGTATAAATGAGGACGTTTACCATATATTCCAACCGGAGCCACTGCCCATATATGGCGTCTTATCAAATATTTGTTCTTGTCTTTACATTCCTATCGGCTATTGTCCTGATAGTTTAGACAATTTTGTAGCCATGGGGGTAGAACTAGACTGGTTATCTCCAGCTAATGATTAACGCAACAAATACTAGAATTACTAGTTAAGTGTGGAGTTCCACAGACTGATGGCTGTAGGCTATGAGTTAGCATTTGGCTACGAGTTACACATTTGCCTGATTTTCTCATTTGTTTGAGGCTGTAATGACTTGCTTATTCCGTCGCAGGAATGAATGGATTGTAATTAATGGAATTATTTTCATTTCAGTTGCAGCGTAAATCTCTTTTCCCGCTACTGTTCATGCTTTTGGAATTGATTGCTTCTGAGAATAATCTTTCGATCTTTAAACCTCTGTATGTGGAACACATTACTATGTGTGCTGTAATGCGGCGGCGAAGCGTTGGAACAACTACACAGCTAATGGACAACATAACAGCAAGAGCCTTCACCACAGGGAGATGAAACTCACCCAGTTAAACACCAAGCCGTAGCACAGAAACAAGAAATAAATAGTTAATTGTTCTACGTTTTATTTATTACAATAAGTGTTTATTGAGACTGAAAACACAAGAGAAAGACTTTCTTTCCCATGGTAGGAAATGTATTTTACTGTACAAGAAATATAGAGATGAGCTTTTCTTTAAATCCAAGCACTAACAGAGGTTGTATCCGTCAAACATTTTACAGATCATGGTAAGGAACGGTATGCTGGATTCACAGGAATGCTATACACTATCGTATGTATAAGTTTGGCTGCTAAATGTTTTCACAAACACACTCATGACTTAAATAAAAACATTAATCGCAAATATTTCGTTATTTGCATTGGGATGGCAAAATTCTAAAAACAAATGAGTAAATATAAACAGTCCCATATAGTTTGCGGTAGGGGCTGGTTTGGTTAATAAAAAATAAGAAGACATAACCAAGGCTTTGAATTGCCATTGGTTGCAGCTTACAAGGAGAACAGTAAAACGGTGAGATGCAGAAACAGCTCTGGCAGACTGCCGACAACACCACTGCTGTAAACTCACCTGAAATCACCTAGCAACCAAAACGCAAATCTCCATGGTAAAAGAAACAGTCAAAAACTAAAACAATACATATTCTTCCAAAATGAACCACGTTTTGAATCTTCTGTTGGCCTCTTTTGTATGTTTCAGGGTTCCTTCAAAAACGGAAGAACCCCGAAACAACACAAAAAACAACCAGCAGAACGTTCCAGATAGAACTTGCATGGTCTCCAAAGGGGTCGGAAAGAACCGATCCGTCCTACCAAAGCCTCCCAGGGCCGCTGCGTAGCCTCAGCCGCCGCCGCTAGCACCAGTGCAGCGGTGTTGGCGCTCACTCCTTGCGGCGCTTCTTGTCGTGGTAGTCGTCCTTGTTGGAGCGCCCGCTGGTGGAGGGCCTCTTGGAGCCGCCGTGCTGCTTGGCCTCCTCCAAGAACTTGTCCAGACCGAAGGGATCCTCCTCGAACTGCACCGGGCCATCCCGCCGCTGGGCGTGGTCCGCCCCAGTGAACTCCTTGTCGGGCACGAACCTGGAGGAGGAGAGGGGCGGTCATGGAAGAACGGCGTTAGTCATCCCGCATACATCAAGGACAGGACGGCGGCAAGGGTGCCCCAGCCAACAGATTGATCCCAAAAAGTCCCCCAAAGTTTGAACTATAGTCAGGAGCAGGATGCCACCGCCACTCAAGGGTCAATTTGGATTAAAGACACGTCGGATGAATGAGTAACAATGACAAACATATGTCTCACAATGGCGTCATTGCTGTAAAGGTTAACTTCAGATTTCTAAACAAATACAAGTGTCTTGTTTATTTTCTCTGCCTGACCCCAGCAATGCCAATGCTAATGAGCAAACTAACGGGCCATTCATGAAGGGCACAGACTTGGCGCTGGTGGCCAGCCAACATATGGGCCAGGCTACGCTCTGTTTGCCGAGGGTGGCCGTGTGAAACCAAGGACACCGGGGCCCGCTGGGAGAACAGGAAATGACGTCAATCCCAAAGAGAAAACATGGTTTGATGATAATAAGCCTCAAACGAGCACCTCGATTTGGGCTGCTGGATTACCCCGATTTTCCGTCTTGGATTTTTAATTCATTCTAAAAATTTGTTATTTAAATAAGAAATCTGTTGGAAAATTATTAAAACGGTCCATGTGTTGTACGAGGGTGGATCAAATAATCAACTATAGTGCTTTCTTAATCCATGATCTTTGAATCATTTGACACTGACACACACACACACACACAACCTGTTGTTTTTGGTGAGGTTCTCAAAGTCGTCTGCGTACGCGTCCTTGTCGATATTCTTGCTGGGACGGTAGATGTTCTGGGCCATGTCTCTGCCGCTGCGGAAGGGCTGGTCATACACGTTGTACGTTTCATCCTCACCACCTGCAAAACCGCTGTCCATACCCTGAGAGGGGAGAGTGGCACATGGTAGGAAATGTTAGAAAACAAGATATATTCAAGAAGGTCACCACACCTTAACAGGATAAGGTGTAGACAGGAAAAGAGAATCCGTCTAACCAAACACAACTGGATCCAAGACTATAAATGTGACTACCTGTCCAAAGGAATCTAGTCACATAAAATAAATTTGGCACTGTCACTCAAATATTTACCACATGACCATTTTGCATGCCTCGATAACCATGTAAACCAACCCATTACATCTGCATTTGCATGCTGTGCAAGCCCAAAACAGTCAAGGCTTGCCCAGTGTAGCCACTTTGACCTAAATGTCAGTGCTATAGCAACAATGCAAATGATCTGTACGTGGGCAACGCCATGTGCTCACCATTATGAAGCTAAAGCTATACTGAAGCCATCACTGGAGATGAAGGTTGAGCACCTGTAACAGGCTGTAAGGATGGAATGTCCCTAAAGTCTAGCGCCCAAAGATCACTGAGCGCCAATGTCTGTCCAGAGTTGTGGTAGCGTGACTCAAAAGACCCAGAGTGCACACATTTTTACACCGCACAATTTAAGTGGGGCTGTACTCTCCTTTCAGTGCATCAGAGAAAAAGGCAAAGGCGTTTAGCGTCTCCCAACGACGTGAGCTATGTGGCTGTAGACGCTACACCAGCACCCCGTGTTCAACTTCCATATGTTTAGTGTTTGGAAAGGCGAAGCAGGACTTCAGGGGGCCTGCCGGAGGCGCTCTACTAACCCGGTTGCGGTTGAACAGTCTCTGGTCGTACTGGGCCTCGCTAGTGGTGCGGGGGTTGGGCACACCGAGCGCGATGAGCTCACTGACGTCTCGATCCTGGTCTCTCTGTAGCTTTGACCTGGAAAACAAATACACACACGCCTGTTAAAAAAATACAACCGTGCAGGACAAATCCCAACGAGGCGGTTACTTTGACTCTAATGTACCCTTTATTGTAACCACACAAAAAAAGATGTGTAAGATTAGATGGGATTGTTCCCGGTGGGACGGTTGAGGGCGGCAAAAACATAAGCGCCGACAGATGTCAGCCGTTTCAACCCCATTTACATAGAGTCTACAAGCCCTCCAAAACCGTGGGCACAGTTTGCCCCACAGCGGTATCAAAATGTGATACCGATCTTGCGTAATTGTGCTGGGAAGAGGTACGCCATTCCGGAGTTAGGCAACAGAGGCAGGGAATAGAGGTTAACTGCTCGCTCCTGATGACAGCAGGAATTGTCATTTGGATGACATGACATTCATTCTCCGTCGCCCCTCCCCCCCCAACCCCGTTAGATCCCAATGTGAACACAACGTGGACCGCAACTAGGGATGCAACCATGTACTACAACGAGTACTCATCGAGAATAATCATACAGGATTTGCAAGATATGGCAGGAAATTTTGGGTATTTTGAGGTATTTGCCGTTCTGCAGTCATGCACTGTATGAATTAGATATTGGATATTGACCAGATATTCACAGTGGTAATAAGGCCTCATTCAGACCAAATCAGGCACTGTGGTGAAAACGTCAGTTCAACCACTGGTTGGTCAGAATGAGGCCTGAGGCATTGATGCAGGACACTAACCAAGCCATCAATCTAGATAACATCTCTAATTGGAACCGATGCAGGGTTATCCCCAAACAATGTTTAGTGTATAAAACAGATAAACACAGATTTTTCATATGTGTAAATTAGTTGCAACTATTGCAAAAGAAAACAAAAACACAAAAAAAGAACCATAACCGAGTACTTGCCGAGATTAAGGCAGTACTCTCCTTTTTTTTTTTTTAGCATTTCTTGCATCCTTAACTACAGCCACATGAAATATTGCAAAGATACACGTCACACACTGAACGCCATCCAGCAGGGACGTTGCGGCTCTGGGATCACAACAGGTGACCAGTTTATTCCTAATGGCTTCAGCGAGCGCCGCTAACAGGGCGCGCCTACTTCCTGCCGCCCTGTGAATTAGCTGAGAGACAGTACCTCTTATCGGGGGCGGCCCTTGAGATGTTTCTGTCGTGCTGCCGCTCCTTCCGTCTGTCATGGCGGATCTCGTCGCGCTCCCTGGCCTCGGTGTCCTCACCCCCTGCGCAGGGGGGGGGGGGGGGGGGTAGGAGGAGGACAGAGTTAAGATGGGAGGCAGCAGAGAGAGCAGGCGGGAGTGGGAGGAAAGGGCAGGGTCGGGAGGGTGAGGGAGGGAAAGCGTGAGGCAAGTTTCGTAACAAAACAAAGAACGCGGGGGAGCTGCGAGGAAGAATGCTATTGGGGATTAAAGGTCAAGTATAGCAGAAGAGTTTAACATGAGCTTTGACACGAGGAGAGGAGGCAGAAGTAGCAGATTAGAACTAAACGGAGAGAAAACTATTTTATGGTTGTTGCCAACCAAAATCAGCAGATGGCTGTTTTTTTTTTTTGTTGTTTTTTTGTGTATGAACCATAAATTCAGTGGAGACATCATTAAAACACAGCAGGATTCAAATGCATCGAGTGTTTTCCAAACCACCCAATAGGCATTTTACTCTTGATTATGTGTCGATGCACCCGAATGACCTTTTCTACGTGATCTGCATTCTTATGGCTTGTGTGAAAAATAATGTTTATTTTCATTCAACCCAACGGTGTACCCCACACACACACACAACCTTGAGACCGACCTTTGTCTCCGTGACCTTTGATCCCAGCCCTGCGGTCTCGAGCCATCTGGGCCAGCTCTCTGAGCTTCTCTTCCTTCTTCTCCTTCTCTTTCTGGGCCATCTTCTTCTCCACCTGGGCACGCATCTCCACCGCCTCTCTGGCCTATGGAGAACAAGCACCGCGGTCAAGACCGCTCCACTAAACATCCAATTGGTCCAGTTCATCTTTGCACAGGACAAAATGCAATGTTTCCAATGGCAGTTGAAGAAAGTAGTTTAGGGTTGAATTCAATCTACTTGAAGTCTGACATCTGTCCAAACTCCATATACACTTTTTAGTGTTTTTCATTGACTTTGAAATAGGAGTTAAACACGCCTACGTATTGCCAAAGACATGCAGGCATGTCTCAGCGCCCCAGAACGAATACTAAATCCAAGACAATGACCTTTCTGTCAGCGATGTAGAGCGCCTCGGCGAGCTTGGCGAAGTTCTCGTTGATGTGAACGGTCTGAAGACCTCGGCCGTCAGCAGCCAGACGTTTATCCAGGGGGATGGTGTAACCCTGAAAAAAAACAAAAAAAAAACAGATTTAACATTCAAATATATTAGATTGGTTTGAAGGTCAAGCGGCCATTTTGAGACAGCTGTTGCCACAGTACCTTGGCGTTCTTCCAGTTGGAGATGCAGGGAGGAATCTTCCACTCTTGTTGCTCCTTGACTGTCATCTAGAGAAGGGGAAGGAGTTGGTCATCAAATTTTATATCAATGGCATCGATTCCGACCACTGGAATCAATGGTGATCGGAACTACACCTTGATCAATTCCCTTATAGTCTAAAATAAGCATCCTACAATTTGTAGCCAACTCACAGTACTTTTGAATAAAAGTAAATAAATGATATTGTGAATCGTACCTTCCTGCTCGGGGAATGCAGAACAGGGGCTGGGGGAGAGGGGGGACCCCTGGGAATTTTCTTATTGATCCTGAAGGACACAAAAAAACAAACACATAAATCTCATTCTTTAACAGCCACTAATTAAACAGGTTCTTCATAGAGTAAAGCAGGCAGACTTTGATATTAAGTTACATGCATACAATTCAGGTCCATCTAGTTATTGGAAGGAGGCAGAGGAGTTGTTCACATACTTGAATCTGGGGGGCTCCATTGGGTCCTTCTGCATCTCCACCATGCGGATGACCCTCTGCTTTGCCCCCGAGTTAAAGGCCACTCCTTGCTGAGATGGAGTGTATCTGCAAGTAGAGGACATTTCCAAAAAGTTGTAACCAGATCTAACCTTTGGATAGCAAATGCACATTACACAAATGACTATTAGCAGCCCCAGAACATGCATAATTTCACACATTAAGAGCTAGGTTAGACAACACATTACATTTTTCTGAATGTCGTGCAAACATCAAACAACAAACCAAATGACAGAAATAATTTAAAAATATGGTACCTGTGGCTGTCAAAGGCCTGTAGTAAGCGTTCATAATTTAATACGGCCCAAATAAAATGATTGCACGTCTTTGCAAATAACCAGAGTAATCCAGAAGACTAGGCAGTCATATTGCTGAAGCTAGTGAGCTAGTCAAGTGTTTCGGTTTGAGTGGCTTTGGAGAAAGGCCTGAAGAGAGGGGATGATTTAAGCTTTCAAATAAAGATATATATACATTTACGAAGTGAAGATCCACACATTTGTTGAATGTAGTGATTTCAAGCGCATGGTCACAGAGGACACGTGTCACGTCCTTGGAAAGCCATAGCAAACCACGGCGCTCGGGGTGTGTCCAAACGCCTGGCTGGATGGGGGTCGTGCACGGGTACGTACCTGATGTACTGCGCAGGAGCCTGTTTGTCTGCGGCCCTCACAGGCATTGCAGCGGCGATCTTCTGAGACACTTGTTTGTCCAGGGCAGCGCGAGTCTTGTCTGTAAGCTGGAGACGGAGAACACACCGAAACATGTCTGTTTAGGGAACCACGTTTTTTGCATTTGGTCTCTAAAGTATTACTTTAACCGTTGACCGAACAACCTTATCCAAGGCAATTTATTTCAGTAGTACCTCGGAGGTGGTACAAACCCATTTCAGATCAATTAAATCCCATTAACATCAACCAGATAAGATCCTATTGGCTGGGATCTATATTCCATTGGGTTCCTTCCAAGGACCAGAAGCCATATCCACAAACAGCTCCAGGATTTACCTCCTTGACAGCCTCCTCATCGGGCCGCTGGAGCTCTGGGGCGTCATCGTTCAGGACCTCCTTGGGAAGCAGGTCTGTGTATTTACTGAAGACCACCTGCACGCGTAGAGGAGACAAGCAAGTTAGTAATCCATCGATGTACAGCCAAGGCTGGCTACATTGTTAATATATCAGTTCTTAAAAATATATAAAAAACTGCTCAATATGAATGGGTACATAATTAAGACTTTGAATATTCACAGAGTAGAATAGAAAACTATGCCAAATACGAATGTATGCATGTTTTCCGCCACAGTATTTACTGTGTGTACTAAATCTGTTCATCACATATAACCCACACTCTTCATGCAATGGCTTACCTTATCTTTTCCCTGTCCCTGTCTGGCGATTGAATCATATTTGATCTTCCCTTCGGCGTCAACCTGCACAGCAAGGGCATTGGACGTCTTCTTCTTCCTGCCCATCTCCAGGGGAAACTGGGCCACGTGGATCTCGGGAAAAGCACCTCCATCTCCAAAGTCCTACGCAAACACAGATGGCAACAAGCAAGATAGTATGTGGGTTGAAGAAGAGGTGGAAGAAACAATATTTACACAAAGCTCAACGATTTCCACAATAAACATGTATATACAAAGCACTGGTTTTTAATATAAAACATTTCATCCTAATTCTATACCTCTCAATGGCAGTGTATAGTCCATACTGCTTGTCAGTTAGTGTCATGTTTACCTCAAGTGCACGAGGAACCCAGCCCTTTCGGTGCTCGTATGGCGGGGGTTCATTGCGAGAGGATACCACGACGGTCGAGTACGACTTCTTGGCCCGGAGTCTCTCTTCTGCCTCCAACTGGTCCTGCGACAGCTGGGTCGGCGCGGGTAAAAAACTGTAGGAATCCAACTACAACCAGGGTTGAACTTCAGCTCCAACCGACACATGTAGACCACCTGACTATGCGGCTATGCGGCCTAGCTAACCCGTTCTATTTTCCTTTATAACATAATACTATAAATAAAACACCCAAACATGCACTGAAGATCGATGACGATATATCTGATAGCAATCATTGTGTCGGTGAAATGCCCGTTTAATTGCCCCATACACTAAGTTGAAAAGCGTTACATGGCAACTGCTATGCTAGCATGCTACCTTCGCCGTGTATTTACTAGCAACGTTAGCCGGCGCTACATACAGATGGTAGTTTTTCACTAGTTCACAAGTCAAACGAACACATTTCCCTTTGCGATACACTTATAGGTCTCATAAAAGACCACAATGCGCATTCAAAAACAACATACACATTTAAACAACTTTAAAACGCAAGAATGGACTTGTCAGAGGGACTTACCTCGAAAGCGACATTTTCCTTTCTTCCCTAGCCAGGAACTGAGCATGCGCACCACAGGTCATAGAGTAACGTTGAGACAGCAGCGCTGTATAGAATATGATAGAATAGAAAAGCATATAATACAACTAAAGAATTTTTAAAAAACCGAATCTAACCGATTTTCTGTAAAAAAATAAATAATCACGCAATAAAAACCCTGTTCTGTTCAAATAACGTGGGGTTCAGTTTATTTTATATTGTTTGAGGGCCTTTTAATTTTTTTTAGAGGATGACAAGAGTAGTGTAAAGTAACTTACTGTTTTTAGTTTCACTAACATTATTTTACTTTTTATACCTAATGTCTTTTTTTATGAATAACTAGGTTCTTTTTATTGTCTTTCGCAGGCCCAGCCTACTCAATAGTGGCTGTACATCGCGTCATGTAGCAACGACCACCTCCGTTTTGGAAGCATATGGCGCATTGGAATGTTAATTGTTATGTAAGTACTAATGTTTATTTGTTTGGTAATTCAGCGTGACTTTATTGGTCATTGAAACAGATACGTTTTCATAAATCGGGGTATATTTTTGTTGATTTCGGATTTTACGGAACTCTCTTTTTAAGGACACACATTAAAACAAAACACACACACAAACATGCGCATTTTCAAACGTTCAAACACGCACATGCACACTACTCCCATATTTTACTGTTGAGTTTGCAAAGTCTATCCTGAAATACATGAACATCGGCTGAAAATAGCTACTAAAAGCACTTTGTTATCTGGATTTCATACAAATTTGTTTTAAACAAAAATTGCGTGGCCTGACACAAAAAGCAAAAGAATACGAGCGAGCAGCGGGTTTTATGGATAATGAGCACTATAACGTTTTTCTTTCTCAACCGATTTCCAAGAAGAATTTCTGTATTCATTTTTATTGCATGCTGTGGCTATATCCTAAATATGTAAAAAAATAAATACATAAAATAAAAGCAACCATTGGTAAAAAATGTAAACGTAATAGTGCTTTTTATCAATAAAAACAGCACTTCTTTCCATTTTTCTCAATTTTGTTGGTGACGTTGACGTTTCGCGGTCTATGTATGTATGTCTATGAACTGCCTGCCATACCTTAATTGAGCGGACCAATAACTAATGGTATGAACCACACCTGTGTTATTCCTATTGCGAAAAGGTTATTTTATGGGAAATTGGGATACGTTACCCAAACGTTGTAGGCCTATACTTTTAGTTTGCTACTTAATGGTGTTGCATCTTTCATTTTAGCCATAACCAACAGCTTGGTGCAGTTCCTCCTCTCTCCCACTCACAGTCTAAGGCCATGATAGAGGTCAGTCAAGGCTACTCTTCCATAATGGATTCCTTCCTCTCTTTGCCTGTTAGTTAGCAGAATGGCAATGATGAATAGCCCATTGCTTATGTAACTGGGAACCATTGTCCGTTCCACTCTCTGCCAAGTTCTCACTTGATCCAGGCCCCTCTTGGGTAAATATAGTTCATATTGCTCCTTCTTTTTCACTTCTGTGTTAAGACTTGCCGGGCTCATGCATTGACTTTCTCCAAACTGAGTTCTATCACCGAGCACCAGTACAAAGGGCTGAAATAAACCGTTGGGGCAGTGCTCAGATACAATGGGGGCAGATTGTCATTATTAATACCGCAGCAAAGGATTATGGGAAACAAATTGAAGCGCCTTTGCAGAAATGTGATTTGGGTGAGTTTGCGATGGAATGTAATTAGAAAATGCTCCTGTAGGTTTTATGGGGATAGGATGAATATAAAAATACGTTTGGACTATGGTCGTTCCTTTCTTTATATTTCCCTTCTTTCTTTATGTTTCTTTCTTGTTATTGAACCTATCTTACCTCAATCTACTTCAAGGCTTAGTAAGCTTTCAAGAATAAAACGAAAACCTATCATGGCCATTCTACATTGAGAGACTATGTCCTATGAAATGTGGGGGATGTTGCCTACACTGAATACACTTTTGGTCTCTTAGCTGACACATTTATCCAAAGCGACTTACAGATGAGGCCTAAGATCAAGCCAAAGCATACAATCAATATTGAAGACACAACAAAAATTTAAGCAATGCGCTTCTTCTGAAAGGATATCAAAAACATGCAACTGGCCAGTGTGAAGCGTAGATGACTTGGCAACCATGAATAGTCGTTTAATTTGTTTGATATTGTATCTATATGTATTTACAGCAATCAAATGCATAGTATGAGTGAGGGCATCGCAATAAAGAAGATATTTTCTGTCCTACCTTGGTTCTGGGTTTGAGCCTCATTGTTTGCAGTTTACCTGTCGGTGTCCTTGAGCAAGATAACACATAATTATTCTGACTACATAGCAACAGAGGCTGCATACAACAAGCATAAGGAGGGCAAAGGAAGATGCACATGTGTTGGAACGGTTCTACGAATAAAATGAAGAGAGGTTGAGAGAGCAAGGGAGGGAGGGGGGGAGGGAGAGGGAGAGAGAGAGAGAGAGAGAGAGAGAGAGAGAGAGAGAGAGAGAGAGAGAGAAGGAGAGAGAGAGAGGAGAGAGAGAGAGAGAGAGAGAGAGAGAGAGAGAGAGGGGGAGAGAGAGAGAGAGAGAGAGAGAGAGAGAGAGAGAGAGAGAGAGAGAGAGAGAGAGAGAGAGAGAGAGAGAGAGAGAGAGAGAGAGAGAGAGAGAGACGGAGAGAGAGAGGGAGAGGAGAAGGAGAGAGAGAGAGGGGGAGGGAGAGAGAGAAGAAGGAGAGAGAGAGAGAGAGAGAGAGAGAGAGAGAGAGAGAGAGAGAGGAGAGAGAGAGAGAGAGAGAGAGAGAGAGAGAGAGAGCAGAGAGAGAGAGAGAGAGAGAGGGGAGAGAAGAGAAGAGAGAGGGGGAGAGAGAGAGAGGAGAGAGAGAGAGAGAGAGAGAGAGAGAGAGAGAGAGAGAGAGAGAGAGAAATTGATGAGGGCCAGCAGAGAGCTAGACACATTCAGCACGGTGATTATCAGATTCAGCGTTTGGATCGTGACTGCAGAAAATACATTTATTGTGTAATGAGCTGGTGGGTAACTGCATCAATTGCTATTGAGCTGTCCAATCCAAAGTTATGAAAGGCTTGGTAGGCAAATAAACAATGATCCAACGTAGCCTGCAGATGTTGTGGATAATACCATATTGTGTGTTAATACCATATCGACCTGTAAACCCCATGTTACAAGGGACTTACTTAAATCTCAGTTTGACAGACAGGCAAAAACAGAGATGCATCTAATACATTATTTATGGTCTAATACAAATTGGGATAGAAAATACAAAAGTACTGTTAGCAGCCACCTTGCATTTGATTTCAATGTGTTTTAAGATTTCTGCTCACAAGCACTCACATGCCGATCGGATGCAAACAATACCCACTCTACATGGGAGTAGTGTGTGTGTGTGTGTGTGTGTGTGTGTGTGTGTGTGTGTGTGTGTGTGTGTGTGTGTGTGTGTGTGTGTGCATGTGCGTGGATTTCTGTGTGTTTGGGCTCACATGCATTTGTGTGGGTGCGTGTGCATGGCGCGTGTGTGCGTTGTGGAGTTTGTTTCTAGGCTCGGCTCCTCCCTGTCGGAAATGATTCATATCCCACTGATTCCCAGGTAATTACTGGGGGGAGGAGGGGGCTGGAGCAGGGGAGGAGGCTGGGGGGGTGAGTGGTGGGGGGGAATGAGGGCCTTGTGGCTGCTCACGGCGAGTGAATGATAGATGGAAACAACGTGAACTGGGTCAGTGGCCTGCAGCTTCCTGCTACGGAAAACGCACACGTGCACGTACACACAACCACACACCCACGCATATGTGCACACACACTTACGCACGCAACCATCAGTATGTCCATGTACATTTTTTAGCTTATCCTTTCGATGGCCTGTCATAGTTTAGTTTCAGCCTAGTTTGGCATTACATCAATATTTCTATTATAAAATGTATAAAGTATAAAATATTGAGGTTTCAGTTAATTTTCCACTTTTATCACAACCTTTTCCTTACGGGCCTATTCAAGTGGGATGGAAGAGTTTGTTTCCAATTAGTTTAAAAAACAAATTTCAATTTGGCAAATGTTCAACTGTAAATAAGAGGCTGCAATGTTGGCCACTAGATGGCAGCCCTAACAAAGGTGGAGTTTCATTCATTAACCCATACACCCACAGCAACACACACACACATACACACAGACACACACACGCACACACACACACACACACACACACACACACACACACACACACACACACACACACACGCACACGCACGCACGCACGCACGCACGCACGCACGCACGCACGCACGCACGCACGCACGCACGCACGCACGCACGCGCGCACGCACACACACACCACGCACGCACACACACACACACACACACACACACACACACACACACACACACACACACACACACACACACACACACACACACACACACACACACACACACACACACACTAATGCATGCTCACACACTCCGGCACAATCTCAAGGACATCTTGCCATCAGGCGAGCCGATATGCTTCCTATACGCTCACTTTGATAACTTAATACTTGAACAGTGTGCTCAACACAAATTGCATGCAGGCTAACGAAGGGGCTGCAACATCTCCTAAACACCACTGCAGCGACACATTTCCAATCTGGGGAGGAAATCGCTCATTTTCTAATCGACACAAATTGCTTTGTCACTCTGGGAAATATTGTTGTGAAGAAAGCAAGAGTGGTGAGCTAATTAAAATGCTCTCAACGAACGTGGTCGGTCCTTTTTTTTTTACACAATTTCCCCATCCTGCTGCGTGCCACCGTCGCAGTAAACAAGCGATCGCGGCAGTGGCCGCTTCTCCTGATACCCCTCATTTCATGCTGCATTTGTCCCATACAGGCCCATGGCGCGGCCAGGCTGCAGCACAGCGTCCGAACGCGGCTTTGACCTTGAAGAGGAAGCTGGGAGATGGATGTATGGAGCCGTTAATCTCATGTTCCTCGATGACCGTCGCTGATAGCGAGCGACGGTTAAAGGTTTCATCGTTCCAGCTTTAAGCCCGACCCTGCGTGAAGGTCTGAGTGTTTTGGCAAGTGGAACCCAAGCGAGCTCCGTTGATGTTTGCAAATGGTTTATCGTGTCTCTGTCTTGGCGGGAAGGTTTATACATGGACTCTGATGCAATGCTTGGGACATTGTATTGTATACATTTTACACATGCTTAACTTTAAAAAAAAACAAAAACAGACAAGCCCAGAATACATGTTATAATAACACAGTAGGCAAGATAACAACACATGAAATGTTGTTACGCCTTAGCCTTGCAGGACTCTTTCTAATGGTGTAAGTAACATAAGTTGTAGTCCTCAAGCTACAATGCTAAGGATGCGGTTAACACGTGAATAACAAATCACAATGTGAGAAGAAGACTTTGGACAAGGAGAAGGTATGACACAAACAATCTTTTGATGTCCCTGAATGTGAAACCTCTGTTCTTGCTTCTTCTTTTTTTGGTGAACATGTATTATTCAGTGTCACACTGCAACTCAGATTTCCATTTCCTTTGCCTAGCTTACTTTTCAGCTAGATCCAGGAGCAATCTTGAAATAGGGTCTGGGACACATTGTATGCATACGATAGCACACACGCACGCTCCATGCACGCGCACAACTCCCAGGCATCCCAAATAGACTACATGCCCCTATGAACTGATACAACTCAGCATAATTCTGTCCCTGTTTTAACACAAGCAGGTGTGCCCTCTAACCACTATCGGGTGAATATCGTAGAGGTGCTTCAGGTGGTCGTCACCTACTCCTTGGTGTGTGGGGAGTTGGGGGTATTTCCCCATTGACTCACCCACTCTTCACCTCTTCCTGCCGCAATCCCTCCAGCATCTGCTCACCCCCTCCCCCCCCCTCTCACTTGGGGTTGCTTCCCAAACTTGTGGTCGGGACCCCATTTGGAGTCTCCTAAATTGCGTATGGCGTCGTGGGAGATTGCAGGCTTATAGGCTATAGATAGTTGATGGTACATTTTAATGTGAAAACAGTGCGGGGTAAAAGGTCCCTTACATACAAACAGATTGTCTATTGATTCATAGCTACAGGCAAACGAATAATAACCACTAGACTGGGAGATGGGAAATTACAGGGAAATATGTTGGAAAGCAAACAAAAACAAAAACAAAAACGTAGAATTCACTAGAATTTCATGAACTAAAGAAGGGGTCACGGCCGAAAAAGGCTGGGGGGAGCCATCGCTCTGTACCCTAAACTTCCCCCCCCCCACCCCCCCATGCAGTGCTGCCACCCATCATTTCCACCGCGGATGTCTTCATCTTAACACGAAGGAACAGGGCGTCATCACCTGGGGATCTCCCTCACAGAGTAACCAGGCAACATGCACGGCCAATGAGAGCGAGTGTGACTGTGCCACTCTCCCCTGATGGCATGCGACAGGTGAGGCAGTGGGCTGGGGCAGGGGGGTGCAGCTGCTCCGCGGCGCATACCTGGTGGCTGGATCAGCTGGCGTCACCTCCTCAAGGAATTGGTGCCACAGCTGCCGCGTTTGTTCCACCTTGGAACAAATGCTCTTCTATTGATAAGCTGTGTGTGTGTGTGTGTGTGTGTGTGTGTGTGTGTGTGTGTGTGTGTGTGTGTGTGTGTGTGTGTGTGTGTGTGTGTGTGTGTGTGTGTGTGTGTGTGTGTGTGCGTGTGCGTGCGTGTGTGTGTGTGCACTTTGAGGTACAGGCAGTGCGTGTGTGTGTGTGCACTTTGAGGTACAGGCAGTGCAATGCGTTTGTTTGATTTTTTTTTTCGTCTTTGTTTAATTGGAATTTAACAACATCTTTTTCGGGATGCGTAAAATACAGCACATTTACGGTAGATTTTCAGGCAGCTTGAAAAAAAACGATTTGTATTCAGTATTTGCTCAGGCAGACCTGCACGCCATACTTTTTGATTGGTTGTCATATTTGAATGCGTAACGCCTCCTTCACTGACCAATTCATGGAAATAGATCGAGGACATGAGTGTGCTGTGGCTTTATCTGAGAAATACAGGAACTGTGCTGAATTGTAATGTGTTTTTACCCTGGTTGGTTTTGAAGGCATCCAACCAGTGCAGGACATCATGGTAAAGGTCTTTTCATATCTGGTAGTCTAAATCTGTCATTTTTATCGACATATGACTTTAGATAAGAAGTAAGATTTAATATACTCTGGCCTTCTCCAGGCAATAAAAACGCTCACTCGTGATTTGATGGCACTTCAGGGGCAATTCTTCACTATATTTTCTCCCTCCAGTACCTCACCTTGCCATGGTGTTTCATGGTGCCCCTCTCAAATTACAATTACAGGGAACCTACAGAGGAAACGGATCATACTATAGTGAGAGGATGGACATGTGCATCTCAAGAGCTATCCAAGGGTGGCAAACCAGAAATGGAACAGCCACCACTGTCGCCCGCAGCGCTTACTGTCACGGTCTCGGAATTAAGAAACAACCAGAGAATATTATGAATCCCCAAGGTCTTTCTTCCTCATGAAGATAGCACACACTGTGTATCTGTACCACTGGAGGTCCTAGCATGAATGGCTTTGGGTGGGGGGGGGGGGGGGGGGGGGTTAGGTTAGGGTGTGTGTGCGGGTGAAGGCGGGGAGGGACCACAGCGCACGCGATTCCTCATGCTCGCCTGAAGAGCGAATTATCCACGCATGACGGAAAAATACATGGCATGAAATTAGCTACAGCGCCCCTCTCTCCGACCCCCCCCCTCTCTCCAACCCCCCCCCTCTCTCCAACCCCCTCCCCCTCTCCCTGCACCGTGCCCGCCTGACGTCAGCCCGTCACTGCTGTATTTCTCGCTATAGATTTCCCGCCCAAATGAACTGGCATATAATTAATGCAGATGAAATTCATTGTTAAAAGCCAGTGACGTTCTGCGTGATATCAACGTTTTAATAACAGATCAGCCCACCCAGGCGTAGGTTTGTAATCGTTTTTGCCCCACGTAAAAAGGCCAACGCATCGTTTGGTTTCGTGCTTGTCGTCGTTTGTTAGGCGATGGTAACAAGACATATTTAAGAAGGTATGCTTTGATTCTTTCCAGCTGCTCCTGTTTCTCATTCCTCAGCTTGTTTTATTGGCAAATGAAGGAAACGTAGACATTCATGCTGAGTGACTAACATAAACAAGAACCAAAGCCCAATGTGCCTCATGAGGAATCCAGCTTTTAGTCATTTTAGTTTTATCATCACGTGGTTCTGTTTGTGACCTACACTACACAATTTCATATATGACAGTTTGTTTCTTTTTAAACAAACCCCAGTGACTGAGGTGCGATTACATTGCCAATGTATAATAAACAGTTTGCCCTGGTAGAAGGGACACAAGTACACAATGAAAGGTTATGCGGCTGGCAAGTCCCCGTTCGTTCACTTTCAAGCCTACCCACAAAGGCAACTTTAATTGTTTAGGTTACAACTGCTCAATTAAGCAGGCACAAAACATGTCAATTATCAAGGCCTTTGGGAGGCGGGGCGTGGAAACGGTCCTTGGTTGACTTTGACTCAAACAACCCTGGCTCTCCCATTGGACCCCGGTGTTCCTCCTGGCTGAGCGAGCCGTGTTTCAAGGTTACACAGAGAGACGCATCCAGGAGCAATGGTGGCGTATAATGAGGGTTCTCCTGAGGGATGGACGTTCACTTTGCGGATGGCAGGTGAGTTTGAGCCTGGGGAGAGGTGGGGGTGGAGAGTAACCGACTCAGCCTTCACGTCTCCGCTGCACTCTGTGGATTAATATAGACCACAATGCAGAGCATCCCTAGATGCCCGTCTTCTGTGTGGCGTTGTTATCTAGTTATCCTTTTTTATTTGTCACTCTCCCTCCCCCCCTGCATGAATTGCCTCCTATGCCATTAGTCTCCGACACGCTCTCTGTGCTTTTCTTTTTTTCCCTCTCTTTTTCCTCTAATTTTGTGGTTCCCCGTCACAAACTCACACCATTTTAGGGACAGGTTAGTGCAGTGGCCTAGGATGTTCGACTCTCACCCTACGGTACTGGGTTCGATCTCCAATGTATGTACAGTTGCCTGCGGGCACCCTTGAGCAAGCAGCACACAACCCTCACCTGCTCCTTAATGACCTGTATCTGAAATTCACTGCAGGTCGATAGTTATTTCTCCAGAAACGCAGAATCTTGTCAACACTGGTTAAGAAGATACTGCATTTGTGCATGTCTCAGCTTCTCGCTCTCATTCTGTAGGGTGTCATCATGCACACAAAAAAATAAGAGACATTGGGAAGTCCCACAGGCTTCTCATATCTCGAATATCAAGCACTGAGACATAGAAGAAAAGGCAATGCAAGCCAGCCTGAAGTAGAATTATAAGCTTTACAAAACATATAGCATGAATGCAGCATCTGGGTTCCAAAGTCATATGTTCTAAGAAGGTTTGGTGAAACAGAAACAGAGTTGATAAAGTGGGCCGAAAAAGAAGCACCAGGCATGCACTTGCTCAAACAGACAGATAAGCACGCACGCACGCACGCACGCACGCAAACACGCACGCACACATCGCATACACACACTGATGTACCCAGCAACTGGATTTATGTACATTGTGCTCATTTTAAACACCTCTTCATTCAACAAGAACAAGGACATTTTCTTCTGGCCATCAGTTATTATACACGGCTCCTTTCTCCTCGGATCATTGGTTCGCTCCATTTCCCGCTCTCCCCTACCTCCACTGCCCCTGCCCCTCCAGGTATCCACCGAGGCAGCCTCTCCCGCCACACGTTTCATGGCTGACAACGCCACAGCAGGTTAGCATGCTAGCATGTTATCGGCCTAAGCAGCTTTGCAGTAACTGAATGATGAACCACGGCGTGGAATGATGTAGACAAGTCATTAGGTTGTGTGTTGGCTCAGTGTGATGCCTCCCCTTCCCCCCACACACACCTTCACAGCCACTGTCACGGTTCACCCACGATTATTAATGATGTCACTGGGCTGAAGAGAGTCGAGGGCAGAGAGAGAGAGAGAGAGAGAGAGAGAGAGAGAGGGGAATACTGATCGAGTTAGGGACAAAAGAGGGAGCGAGATGAAAAAAAGAGGGGAGAGGGAGGTAGGGAAAAAGGGAGTGGGTAGGAGAGAGCTAGGCTGCTTAAGTTGACGTCTACACATATATGTAGCCAGGGAAACAGGATAAGAGGGAGAGAGAGGGAAAACAGATGAGAGGTATGTGGACTTGTAGGGAGATAGTAAATTGGTGCACTGTATGTTGGCCTTGCACTGCAGGGCTTGATATTATGAGCATAAGCACAGCATTCTAGAACTGGCACAGGAGGTAAAGTCTATAATAACCTTCGTTCTATGTGGGAGTATGTGTGGATGATGGCTGGTTGAAGCAGCCTCACCCGGACCGAGGCAGACTGATTGGACTCAGGGGTTGAGGCTGCACACCTGTTGCACGTGGAGCAGTCAGTGAACACAGGTTAAACCAGTTATCTCCATAAAGATGGAGATAGCTCCGGCATGGCAACATGGAGCACCAGCGCTGTGTATCATTAACTACAAACTTCTACACTAAACCGGTTCCACCACCACCATCCTGTTCCTTGTCTGGTGGTGCCCAGAAAAAGTCACCTATTGGGGTTGTGGCAGCCAAGGTGGCGTGTTGCAATTGTTCTTGTTAAATGCATGCATTTTAGCCTTCAAAATGTCGAATGGCATTTTATTATATTGTTTATTATTGTTGTTATTGAATTGTGTTTATTATTGTGTCGCATTGTACTCATATGTTTTTGTGTTTATATAATATTGTGTGTGTTAATAATATATATATATATATTATATATAATATATATATATTATATATATATATATATATATATATATATAATGTTCATAGAACAACAATAAACAACTAATAAACAACATCATAGAATTGCAATATAATATATATATAATATATATATATTATAATAATATATATATATATATATATATATATAATATATATAATAATATATATAATATATATATATAATATATAGTATTGAATTCTATGATGTTGTTTATTATTATTGTTATCTCATAGGAATGTTTATTATGGGTTATATATATGGAGAGAGAGATTGAGATTGAGAGAGAGAGAGAGAGAGAGATAGAGATTGAGAGAGAGAGAGAGAGAGAGAGAGAGAGGGAGAGAGAGAGAGAGAGAGAGGGAGAGAGCAGAGAGAGAGAGAGAGAGAGAGAGAGAGAGAGAGAGAGAGAGAGAGAGAGAGAGAGAGAGATGATTACAATTCCAGCATCCTGGGATTCATCCAATTAGTTGAAGAGAGTCCTAATAATACGTGACCACATGGTGATAATGACTTACTCGAGCACACAACACATTCCCTCTGCAATCGACGAATGCGTGGGCAGTTCAGTCCTGTCCTGCTGTGTGCTGTTCTATGAACATATTCTGTGATATCCATCCACCGTGTGTCACCAGGGGACTCACCGTACCACAACTATTCAGTGGTGAATATACAGGCAACTGCTACTGTGATGTCCTGTTATCCAATATTTCTATCCAAACGTCGCACACAGTGAATCCAGCCACCTGTCATTGAGGTGCAGGTAGGAGTTGGGGGCCTCTTACTCTCCCCCCAGAGTTTTCAACCTGAGTCACCACACGATTGTCAGCCTCAATTCGGTACATTTTTCGCGGAGACTGTATTGTACCGTATTCAAGTGTTTTGGCAGTTGGGAGTTCACGATGGGTATGAAACACAAAAATAACAGAAGCCGATGTCCTTGCCATTCACTGCGAGCAGAAGTCCACATCGGAGCTCAGGGATCTTAACGGGAAAGCCTGTATCTTTTTTTTTTGCCCTCCCAAATACCACAACAAAGTAATTATGTTCAGAACAACAACACTGGCGGCCTTTGCTTCACCTGCCCAGAGCAGCCCCCCCTCCAGGGAGCGTTGTGCAGCGTTTGAACCGGGCCAATCTCTTTGATCCACATCCATGATTCATATCCCATCTCAGGTAAACCTGAAGCCTGCAGCGTGTGTATACATCTAAATATATATATATATATATATATATATATATATATATATATATATATTTTTTATATATATATATCTTTATGTTATAGATTTACAAAATACAATTCAATCTTTGGGAAAGATATTAAAAGTTGAATATTAAAACTTGAGAAAGAAGACAGAAAAAAATAACACACACACACACGGCACGCGCACACACACTCACACACACACATGCACACACACACACACACACACACACACACACACACACACACACACACACACACACACACACACACACACACACACACACACACACACACACACACACACACACTTCCTTTCGACTCTTCGAGAGGAAGTGAGGAGCTGAAGTGCCATGGCGGCTCGCTCCCTCTGGCTCTCAGCCGTGCCGTATGAACAACGCGGTGGCGTTGATCAATGCGAGGGTAATTTGAGTGCATGGATTATAATAGAGGCTTTAGTGTCCATTGATTTCCTCTCAGAAGGGCTGGGGTGCGGTATGAATACATTCAATAGACTCATCCCTTCTCTCACCGCTAAGACCCTAAAGGACCCCTCTGAGCCCCCCTCTGGGAATCTGAATGTCAGCCTGCTGGTGTGATGTCTCCCGGCGCTGCACTGGGGGCCAGGTCAGGAATGCACACGTTGGGTGATAAGTCGTTCCTTAATGCCACTACATTCACAAATGCCATTACGTTTAGATTTACATTGAGTGGGCCGGGATGGATAGTAGCGGTTAGGGTGTTTGTCAATCTGAAATCTTCTCGGTCCAAACCCTAATGTCTGCAGACTCCCTTTATGCATCTTTGAGCAAGATGCCTAACCCCCTACATGTTCACTCAAATGACTTGGTTATATTGTAACAATGTGAGTGCTACACGCCACTTAGGTCACTGCCACACTCCACCTAGGTGACTTTAACTGGGCTACTCCAGACGAGGACGCAGAGTGGTGTGTTGGACCACCGGTGTAATGTAATGGTTTGTAGACAATGACCCATGACCTGGTGCTCCAGGTCGCCAGGCAGGAGAACACTCCCTGAGTCTGGGTTGTGATGGCTGGTTTAACCTGTGCGCATTGATTTTCAATGCACACAATGCGTCTTACACACTCCCACATGCATGTTTTTACGAAAATGCTATTCAAGGTAATTCCATAAGCTCCATTAGGCGCCAGTTCACAGTGTAAAACCTAACATTCTGGCATTTTTTGATCCTTTCAACCATGAGGACAAGATTTTGGATGTCTTCCTAGATGTTTTCACTGCTGAAGCCGCTGAGTCATATTCTTTCACAAAAGGGTGGTTGCTGGCCATTTCACCAAAGAAAATCGAGGGTAGTGTACCGTTTTAGTACCTCTGCGTCAGTAGATGTCGATGGTGGTCACATTCCTTGACAACAGCCGCAGGACATATGATGCAGCCCAGTATGTCTTGGTCTGGCCGTGAACGAATCTAAGAGGGCTAATCTGGAAATATAAAATCTTTATGAGAATTTTTCTTCATCTCTCTCTGGGTGTTGCCATAGATAAAACTTTCTTTGTTGCTTTTTTTGCATTTAGTTTATTTTCTCAGCTGGCTAGAGAGACACATGTTCACACAATTCAAACAATTCTATTAACCTTGCCTTCCTGATCCCCATTGCTGCTCTGCATTCCGTGCGCATGTCTTACCAGCAACTCCTGAATTTATTCAGCTACACCGAGTTAAATTGTATCAGTTGATTGTTCACCGCCTCGCTTTGTGAGCCGCGTGGGATAAATAGTGCCACAATCAAACAGATGTCAACGGATGTAAACATCCAATGGGGTACAGCACCAAATGTATGGTGAAGGAGGGGATATTGGTAGCTGTCATCGTTGTCCTCTGATAACGACTAGTGCTGAGAGAGTCCCAGCAGGAGGTGACTAACCATCATAAGACCAGGTGGGGACGGAGGGGAGGGGGGGGGGGGCTCGTAAGGTAGGTGGAGCTGGACGGAGGAGCAGGGTCATGTAAGGGCGATGTAAGTACGCACAAAAGGGGGGTGGCGGGGGGAGGGCTATGAAGGGGAGAGGACGAGGCTAGTCGGGAGAAAGGATGAATTATGTTGTCATGTTTCACGCTGCTCGGGGGGGAGTGGGGGAGGCTAATTTGACTGCAACGAGGGAGAGAGGGAGAGGCGGAGGTGATGCAAGGAGGCTAATGTGGGATAGGAAAGGGAGGGTGAGCCGACAGGCTGAGAGGTCCACTCGCCTCACAGGGCATCCCCAAGGACAGTTCAGATTGATGCGGATAAAGAGAGAGAGTGAGAGAGAGAGAGAGAGAGAGAGAGAGAGAGAGAGAGAGAGAGAGAGAGAGAGAGAGAGAGAGAGAGAGAGAGAGAGAGAGAGAGAGAGAGAGAGAGAGAGAGAGAGAGAGAGAGAGAGAGAGAGAGAGAGAGAGAGAGAGAGAGAGAGAGAGGGAGAGAGGGAGAGAGTTAACATTAGGTATTTTTTGTGTCTGTGATTTGAAGACACACTCCAGTCTTAATTACTATTCGTTTAATGATAATCAAACGAGTCAAAGTCATCATTGACATCATAAACCACTTTATAGCCTCACATTATCTTGAACCCCTCTCTCTCTCTCTCTCTCTCTCTCTCTCTCTCTCTCTCTCTCTCTCTCTCTCTCTCTCTCTCTCTCTCTCTCTCTCTCTCTCTCTCTCTACCTCTCTCTCTCTATCATTCTGCATCCATGTCATTCCTCAAGAGAGGTCATTCCTTCACAATTATTTCCCATGAGCCTTTGCCTGCTATATGAATGCTATCACAGCCCGCAGCTACCATGGCGACAGTCAGGCACCACTTGCCATATACTTGCCCCAAGTGTGAATTTGACATCTCATTTGATGACCTCAGCACAATGAAATATGTGTGTGTGTTTGTGTATGTGTGAGTGACACACGTTTGGTATGCGCGATTGTGTGTGTGTGTGTGTGTGTGTGTTTGTGTGGGTGTGGGTGTGTGTGTCTGTGTCTGTGTGTACAGTTTGTGCGTGTGTGTGTGCCACGTTTGCAGGTGTTATGAAAAGGGTACGCTCTCTCACTCTGGTGTCAGGCATTTCGAATGGGCTATATAACACCGTGAAATGTGTTCTCATCTTACCTAACGTAAGCAACTTGGCCAGTTTGTTTTTCTTGTGCTTTATGAGATCCCTCTGTAAACTCTATACCGTTTAGTTATTCAGCGGTTCCTTTTAAAAAGAGACAGAAACAGTATCAAAGAGCATAAAGGTGTCCTGCTCAATAGACCCTGTTTAATTATTGCAGACAAACCAAGGTGTGACTCATAACACTAATTATGGATTGCTACCTTTATGCACTGGGGTTCGGGTAGTAGATTTATCTACCCTAGTTACATGCTATGCCCTGGTTCATAAGAAGAGCAGACCCAAAATAAGTATGTGTTTTTCCTTGAATGATGCCTCTTTATAAAGGTTCTAAGAGGGGTGGACATTATTATCCCTAATTGTTGTACACTTTATCGGACACAACAACACAGTGAATGTATTGATATACAGTACATCCGGTATAGGAGGTTAGGTAAGGCTCAAGGAAGTCCTACGCAGACACCGGCCGTGCAATGGGCGTTCTTGTCTGGGAGTTAAACAAGCCCAACCATCCCTCAGACAGTACGCTGATATTTACACAAGAGAGCCTGTGTCTCCTACTGAACGCCTCTGAGGAGAGGAGAGCGTCTCTCGTCTGCTTTCACGCTGCTTAGTGTGTGTGTGTGTGTGTGTGTGTGTGTGTGTGTGTGTGTGTGTGTGTGTGTGTGTGTGTGTGTGTGTATGTGTGTGTGTGGCTCACACCTACCCCGGTTGGCGGAAGGAGATGTTTGTGTTAGATAGTGAGGTGTCGCTTCCAATCCAGCCCCCCCCCCCCCCTTCAAATACGGAAATTGAATGGCACTCAAGGTCTCTGTCGTACAAACAGTGATAACTGCCCGTGAGTCCCTCCAAGGAAAACGACAAACAAACACAGGAAGTTCACCGGTTTCCGCTACACTTGCCGCTGCTCCACCGGGCGCTGCACTGAATTATGGGTAATCGCAGTGGGGGCGAATATCACCTGGGGCCCAAAAAAAACAAAAAACTAATTTCACACTACATAAAACTGCACGACCAAGGAGCTAATTATGATGGTGTGTTCTCTTGCATTATGTATTGCTTCCTATGGTTAGAGTCAGTCAGGCCCAAACACCTTCGCAAGCGGAGCCAAAGTCTGCAGCGACCCTGGCCTCCGTGCTGGGGAGACGCAGCCGGTATCGGCACAGGCTTTTATTGAAGCCCCACACACTCCATTGGCTGTGGAGTGAAGCCACTAACGCAACTCTCCCAGGGTCTCGCTCTATCATTGCTGCCCTCGCTCTCCCGTTCTTTCTTTCGCTCTCTCCCTCGCTCTCTTTCTCAGCCTCCCTCCCCCGCTGTCTTGCGTTCGGTCTCCCTTTATCTCCCCCTCTCCCTCTCTTTATCTCTCGCTGTTTTATCCTGTCTTCTATTCCCTACCTCTCTCCATTTCTCTTTCTTTAATTTACTTTCTCTTTATCTCACTCCCTCTCTCCATTTCGCTCTCTCTTTATTTCTTACTATTCTTTATGTTTCTCGCTCTTTCGTTCTGTCTCCCCCCCACCACACTCACCACACTTTTGCTCTCTTTCTCTAAATCTCCTCTGTCAATGTTTGTCTCCCATCTCTGGCCACCCTTTTCACTCTTTCTGAAACACCACCTCTTGTTCCCGTTCTCTCTTCGTTTGACCTCTCTCTCTCTCGTGCTCCTCTCTCTCTCGCCCTCTTCACCTTGGCCTCTTCACTTATTCCCTGGCCTCCTCGCTCGATCAGTCTCTCTCTTCCTAATTCCTTAAGCGCAGTCTCCTGCTGCAGGAAGCCTTAGACCTTGGAGGGGGGAGAGGAGGGGCATGCAGGTTGATAAGACGATAATGACATCTAAAGTCTTATAAAGTTAATCCCAAACTACTCCTCTCCCTCCCCCTGAGTTCTGATTTGCTGTGAACGGAGGGAAGGGAAGGAGGGAGGGAGTTGGTTAAGGAGGGAAGGAGGGAGGGAGGAAAGGGACGTGGGCGGAGGGAGGCGTGGCAGATCTGAAAGTGTTTATAGAAGGACATAAAAGACACTTCACACATTGAGAGGTTTTAATGCTGTGGTGGTGGGATATGTGTGTGTGTGTGTGTGTGTGTGTGTGTGTGTGTGTGTGTGTGTGTGTGTGTGTGTGTGTGTGTGTGTGTGTGTGTGTGTGTGTGTGTGTGTGTGTGTGTGTGTGTGTGTGTGTGTGTGTGTGTGTGTGTGTGTGTGTGTGTGTGTGTGTGTGTGTGTGTGTGTGTGTGTGTGTGTGTGTGTGTGTGTGTGTGCAGGGTGGTTGGTTATGGAGGGGGGGGGCTGGCTCAGAGCTTGGCCAGCCCGTCTCCATGCGTGGCTGGATCAACTAGAGAGCATGGGAGTGTGTGGGTGGGGAGGGAGGCGATACAGAGATTAGGAGGCATGGACGTGTCTGGGGCCGCTTCGCCCAGATCCTGCACAGCCGGTCGAGGGCCCTGGGATCTGGGGAGGAGGCAGGAGAAGGAAGAAAGACAAAATGGTACACTATTTGGGAGACGCTTTTATACAAAACGGCTATGAGTGAAAGTAGGGTTAAGGGCGTCATGTAGCCATTGGGGTTTGATTGATCACCCACAGCCTTACACCACGGAGTGACCCTCACCCACAAGACCAGACTGTCCCGATCCCCCCTGGGGTGTCACTGTCGTTGCCATGGAAACCTGCATAGAGGCATGTTGACAATAATTAGCTTCATGCATACTTCAGGAAAAAAAAACGTAGGAGAGTAGAAGTATGAATAACAAATATAAGGTACAAGAGTGACCTCTTAGAGATGGTGCATCTCAAGTACGCTCCAACTCGGACACCAAGAGCTGTGCGTCAGTGAACGAGATGTTGACGGAAGAGGTGCTTCTTCTTCGTGTGTTTTTTCAGAGCTATTATCCATGCAGGCAAAGCAGAAAGGGAATGTTTACATCCAGAAGTACCAATGCACATTTATTTTGATCGAATGACGTGGCATTTCCCCCCTAGTGTATTTTACATTTTTAATGTTCTAAACTTTGTTAAAGCTACACTTAAGTTTCCCATTACCAACCTCTAGTGGTTTGAGCTGTAGCTGCAGTTAATGCCTCATCCTTTAGAAACTGTTGACGCTCACAAGTGATGTCAAGATTCCTACCAAGGCAATTTCAATCTGCTAGCCTGTCTTCCAGCCATGTATGACCCCATTTTATTTTCACATGTCCATGTGTTGTTTTGAAAGTAAAGGAAACTTCATATCTATACACTCATCATAAACTATAATCTATATACTTAGATTAGAGTTATAATCTAATACGCTTTGTAATTTACTCGAGGATGTGCACGTTTTATTCTTGAGAGACTTTCTAGTTCAGACGTTTGACATAGCTGTCGTAGAGAAGTGAAATTGTGTATTTTTAACCATGTTAGCATGCGGGTCGCCATGTAACACTCATGTTGAACAAGCGAAAGGGGTTTGGTTCATAAATGTGATTTTTCTCTCTAAAGCAGAACGCTTCGCAGGCTTTTCCTGTGAAAGTTCAATGAGACACTTGACAACCTGTGCTCGTTCTGATGCAGAGAAAAATTGAGCCTTTTTCAATGCATGTTGGCGTTCACATGCGACAACAGTATGTTTTATCAAACGCACTCAAATAACAAGTCCACAAGAGCTTATGCATTTTCATGAATCCAAAAACAAAGTCTGTCATGTGTGATTGGGTACGTATACAGACACACAGATACACAAGAACATATGCACACACACACCAACCCGAATACCTGCACGTAAACATACAGACATGCGCACGCAGACACACACAGATACATACTCCAATGCCCCACCCCTCCCTCTCAACACACAGACATGGAAAAACCTAGACACACACACACACACACACACACACACACACACACACACACACACACACACACACACACACACACACACACACACACACACACACACTCCAACCTCACCACACAGAAACACTCTATGTTGGTACTATACCAAACCCACGCTACAAGCCTCCACCAGGTCTAGCCACATTATGAACAGCGTATATGTTCATTTTGTTAACGATTTCCAATCCCGTAGTTGGATGTAATGAGCTTCTCCCTGAGCCAGAGGCAGCCGGCTCCGCTGCGGTTGTGCTGCAGAAAGCGTGGAGGCTAATCCGCTCTCACACAGATCACTGATTTACACCAATCAGCTAATAACTCGTAACTCGCGTGCAGCAGAGCTCTCCGGTGATGGTGGTGCTCATTACCAATGCATTCATCACTAGTACTCATACTATGTTCTTTGCCCTTGGATGTGATCACTGGCATCCTCACGTGCAAATATTTGAATGCACGACGAAAAACGTTCTGTTTCGTGCGCCTGTGCGTGCGTGGGTGTGTGTCTGCTGATTGAAACACTACACTCACACAGACACACAAACACACACTGTTTTATTAAAAACGATGCACACATGTGAGTGAGTGTATATGTGTGTGTGCGTGTGTGTATTTGCATGTGTGCTTGTGCGAATTTCAATCAGCACCATATATTATTCAACTCATCCATGTGAAGAGTGCCCACATTTACCATGTATTCTCCTGCAGCATCTCTGGAGCGGTAATAGTCCCATGTGAACACGCGGGCCCATCGACTTCATTGCGAAGCATAATGAAGTGTAAAGATAAAGACCCCGTCGGTCGTCCTATCCCACGATCGCTCCCCAATCAACGGGAGGCCCTCCGCAGATAGACTATCTCTCTAATCTTTATGCCCCTTTTTTTTAACGGCCTCCATTATTCGCCGCATTTCCGTCAGCGCGTCTTGTTTAAATCCCGCTGACAGCGGCAGCCGCTCTAGCATGTCGTAAACGACACGCTCCGTATTTCGCGACGTCAGGATTTTCTTATTTTTCACACTCGGTCACCGTTCTCTGAGGGGTGCTGATGGAGACACACAATGAGCAGCCGTTCATGCCACTCAAAGATTACGACGACAGGAGATACGAATCCCCCCCCCCCCCCGTCTGGCTTGTTTGCGATCTGCGTACGATTGCAATTCTACGTCACTTGGCGGTAACTGGCTAATGAGGTCCGGGGTCAGTGATCCTCACTATTTTTTTGACAAGAGCCACATTGGCATTGCAAAATCAAAAGAAGAGCCACTTTTATGACAACATGCTGCTAAGTCACCTTTGCAAATGTGCATTTCTTCATATAAATTGGTGTTACGTCCCAGACTTAAGGGGATGAGGGGAGTAATAAAATTATGTTATTCCCAGGACTGGTCAGCGAAAGAGAGGACAAAGAGACATGTGCCTTGTTAAAAAACAGGAGTTTATTTTATTTAACAAAAATTAACAACAACACCGTCAGGTTGAACTCAAAACGCTGGCCTGCAAAAAGGTAGCAGGATAGTCAGTCATGCAATCGGTTAACACAAAATACCGGTCTCCAAAAATGAACCAGGAAACCAACAGAACAATGTTAAAAGATTCCCTGGCCACAGTCACCATTCCACTGAAAGGGAGACATCAATGCTTAAAACACACAGCTCACCCTTACCACTGCAAGGAAGTGACACACTGACCCAACCGACCCGATTGCTGCATTTCCCCTCCGCCTCCTTTTAACCATGGTGGCTGATTAGGAGATTGGCCACCCTGTGGCGAGCTGGGGGAGGAGCTGCCACCTAGGCCTCAGGGGGAGCGACAGCACCAAACCACCACAAACCAAGAGCCAAAACTGCAGGCATCGGCCCACAGGCCGTAACAAAACAAAACAACAAAAAAGTAATAAACGATGGATTTTCATTTAAGACCAGATTTAACTTAATACTGTGATGAGCGGAAGCTGGCATGCATGTCCTTGACTTTGTTCATGTTGTATTTGTATTTGGTTGTTGCAATCACAGTGAGGCATTCAAGATGACCATGGGTCAGTCGGTTTCTCTGTTTTCTCTTGATAATGTTCATGGTCGGAAATGTTGACTCACAGGTGTATGTGCTCATGAAGAAAGACATCACTTTCTGTGCAAGTGGTTTCAAAGTGGGAAAGTCTGCTTCAGAAACCAAACTCCAGAAGTGGCCAACACCTGAGGCCTGTTTCAGGTAGCTGGTTTAACATACTCTGGGTTTAATCCTGCGCTCTGAGTTGGTTGACTCAGAGTTCAGGGTTCAAAAGCAACTCTGGGTTTTCGGTTTCAGAACAGGTGATCAGCGTTGGTTCAACCAACTCTGAGTGTGTTCACGCTGGGTTGGGGGCGTGCCTGTTGACTTTAAAGAGCCATCATCAATGGATCTCTGATAACATGATCAAACATGGACCAAAAACCGTAGATCCGCTTGCTTTTCCCCCACACGGAAATAGAAATTCTAATGGACGCATATGCCGAGCAGTTAACCAATTTTAACCAAAAAAAGCAATGCCGCCGCGCAGCGCAGCGCGCAGCGAGAGGGAGCTTGGCAGGAAATAGCTGAACAAGTCAATGCGTGAGTAAAATAAAATAGTAAAATAAAATGAGAGGAAAGTTTAATATGAAATCGAATTCAATGAGAGGCCAGCCCCTTCTAAATCACAGCTTACCTCTGTAAGATTCTCCCTGGAATTATAATGAAACGCACTAGCCTACTTGGCACTGTGAAATCCAATGTCATCTTTTGCATTCCTATAGCTTCCAGTCAAAGAGCTCTATACAATATAATCTGGAAAAACAAATAAAACAAAGCAGACTTGAAAATGGACCACAATTAGGCAAAAGATAAAAAAGGATGCTTTGGAGATCCAAATTTTGGAACAGAAGTTAAAGGTGGGTGAGGTGCAAAATGGGATAGGCCTACTGTTTCCTGCTCCAAAAACATACCCAATATGAATGACTTTTTTGTGCTTTCAGGAAATAAAGAAATCCTCATAAAAAGTAGATTGTCTTCATTAGAACACGGGCTGTGGTGGGACAAGTTATTTTATTGAACAGCGTCACCCCCTACCAGAGGCTGGGTCTGTCACACGAGTTTACATACAGGAATGCCAAAAAACATTTCGGAAATAATAAAATACATTTAACTACATAGAAAACTCAAAAGAAATTATTTTGGCAGTCTTTCTCGAACCACCCTTCCGTCCTGTGGATCCATGGCATGGTTTGGGTTGATGTGCTGCTCATCTGCAACTGTAGGTGGGCAATTTTCCCCTCTCAAAATCGCGATGTTGTGAAGAACCACACATGCAATTATTATGTCACATGCCCTTTCTGGTGTGACTCGCAGCATTTGGCGGCACTGGAATCTTGCCTTCAGGATCCCGAACGTGTTTTCGACCCTGGCTCTCGTCCTCATATGCGCCAGTGTAGCGCTGCTGTGGTCCTGGCACGGGATCGGCATACGGGGTCAGAAGGCAAGGCTGGCAGGGGTAGGCCTACCCTCTGTCACCTAAAACATGAACCGTCGAACCTCTTATACGATACAGGTGGAAATATTAATCATCTGAACAAATATGGATTATAAATCCTTCAAATCTAGGCTTAACTAAACCACGGGCAAAGCGAGTGCGAACTTAAAACATGCCCCCGGTGCGTTTGACAGTTAACATGGGGGCTGAGAAGGTGGTCTAAATAAATGATAGATCGCGCTGAAAAACGATAGCGCTCGTGAAGAAAATTGTCAGGAAAATAAAGTATATCCAACCGGGGTCTTAATAATCGTTCCTCACGGAGATTCCTTCTGAGGATCGCAGTCTACGTCCACGGGCTCTCGTAGAAAAGGACATGCCATTTCTAACACTTCCTTCTGTCGGAGAGCTGCCTTCAGCCTTATAGACAACAAACTCAGAGTAGGTCAAACCACCTACCGAGCAGGTTAGACCCACGGCGTATGTTGCCGCAGCAACTAACTCTCGGTTGCGCTGAACCTGCTACCGTGAAACGGAAAACCCAGAGTTTCCACTAACTCAGAGTGAACAAACTCGGGGTTGCCTCAAAACCAGCTACCTGAAACAGGCCTCTGCTCTGAGTTAAACTTGGAGAATGTTGTTTGTTTGCAGCTCAATTATTTCACTCTCCAGAGCAGCACGATCACCAGGGCAGAGCTGTGTGATGGTTGACGTGAGGGAGGACACATCCACATGGAAGGGGTTTTCAATAAAATTGAAAATCTCCTTATGTTCAGTCACATCACTGAATCTGGATTCAAACTCACCCTTCAGCTCCTCCAAAACTTCAACAAATCTGCTGTAGCTGAAATGCTGCTGCAGAGATGGGTCACTTGTGGTTGTTGCTCTGAGTTTAGGGAAGTGGATGAGTTCTCTTTCAGGTATCCACAGAGCAGTTATTTTGTTTTGGAATGCTCTGACTGCCCTCAGCATGTCACTTGGAAGCTTGTCTCTTCCTTGGAGCTGCAAGTTGAGAGTGTTCAGGTGACAGGTAATGTCAGTAAGGAGGGCCAGCTGTATGATCCAGTGTGGGTCTTTCAGCTCTGGCTGGTGGTTTCCGCTTGCTGTCCAAGAAACTGTTTGATTTTCAGGAAGAGGCTCAGAAATCGCTCCAGCACCCTTCCACGGGACAACCATCTTACTTCACTGTGCAACACTAAATCGCTGTACTCTGTGTCATAGTCCTGGATTAACTGTCTGAATTGTCTGCGGTTTAGTGCTCTTGAAACAATGTAATTGACCACATGCACAAACCCTTTGCATCACATTTTGGAATTCACTGTTTCTGAGCTTTGCTACCAGTGCCTCCTGATGAATGATGCAATGGAAACTGAATTTCATCTCTTTTTTTCATGAGGCCAACAAGACCCTTCTCTTTGCTCTCATGCTTGCTCGAGCACCATCAGTACACACACTTTCAAGTTTGGACCAGCTGAGATTATTTTCCTCAAAAAATACTAAAAGTGCATTCAGAATATCCTCACCTCTTGTTTGGCCATGGAGTGGTAATAAGCACAACATTTCCTCTTGAAAACTGTTTTCTTTTGGGAACCTCACCCAAGTGCACAGCTGAGCAACGTCAGTGACGTCTGTGCTTTCGTCCACTGCGATGCTGAAACACCATGCAGCGCGCAGATCAGCAACAAACTGGTCACTTATGTTCCTTTCCGATGTCTTCCATCCGCCTCAATATTGTTGAATCTGACAGCTGTAACCCTTTTATTTGTTTAAGGATGGCGTCCTTGTTGTCAAAGTCTGTGAACAGTATTTCTGCTGAAGCCAAAAAACAGTCTTTCACTATTTCTGAGTCGGAGAAAGGTTTTTTAGCCCGCGCCAGAATCCCCGCTATCTCATAAGACGCCTCTGTTAAGCGCTCTGTAGTGGAGGTTGTGCGGTGGAATTAGATTTTGCTGCTCACACACAGTGAAAGCAGTGAGCTGTGCAGTTTTCTTAATTCTTAGTTCACTGCCAGGCGGGGTAAATTTCATTGAATTTTGGATGCGCCGTTTTTGAAATGGCGCTCCAGATTGCTTCGTTTGAAACCGGCACGGTTTGTTTGCAAATCAAGCATAGAGGGTTCATCATACCATGCAAAACAAACAGGAATTCGTCCATCCACTTCTCTTGAAATTTTCTGTGCTCATCTTGTATGCGTTCTTATTTTTCGTTTTTTACTTACACCTGCCGTTTCTCCTGCTCGTCCCCTCTCCGATGTCTTCCTGCTGATTTTTGTCCTCAGACTTATTTCCCTCATCCACTCCACTAGCAACACTGTCTGTCTGTTCGTCTGGTTTTTGAGTTCTTTTCTGTCCCTTTTTTATTAAAAACCGGTCCATTTCGTATTTCAGCTGGCAAGCGGAGCGTGCGGTGCGCCTTAATGATGATCCCTAAAGGGGGAATTGTCAACCTGTCAAACCTGGCAACGCAGCCCGCAAGCGTGTGGCATTGTTTACAACACGTGACCACTCAGAATTTAAAGGGGGGCTCCGCACGCTCCGCGTGCGGAGCCCCCTTTAAATAACGTGTTGTTTCGCGGGCAAAAAAATTTGCCCGCGAAACGGGCGATCGCGTCAAATGACAAATGTCATTTGACGCGGGCAAAGCATTTGTCATTTGACGCGATCGCCGTTTCGCGGCATTTTTTTTTTATTGTTTCGATTAAACAATTAAATACAATACCAAATATAAAGTAAAAACAATTTGTTATCGCTATCTATCATAATACAGATAGCGATCCGCCTATCTGTGTATTAGTGTTATTTCGTCGTTTGGAAACATGTGTTTCTGCATCGCGTCGTCTGTTGCCGGGCAGGTTGTCAGGATGTAAACAAACGATGACGTAGGCCGGTACAATTTTTCGGCCCCGGTACAATTTTTAACGTGAACAGCTGCGTTTCCAGGTTGACAGGTTGACAAATTCCCCTTTAGGGATCATCATTAAAGGCTTAATACTTTTTAAATTCTCCTTTCATTATTTGGGTGCACAGACAAGTTATAATTTCAGATGGTTTGCGTTGTTTGTAGTGCAGTGTTGTACGTTTATGAAGCACATTTGAAAAAATGTATTGGCTGTGTTACTACATAGGAAAATACCATGCGAGCCGCCAATTATAGCTTGACGAGCCGCATGTGGCTTGCAAGCCGCGCAATGAGTAACACTGCCCATAGGCGTTGATTACGCCGGGGACGCCGGGGACGAGTCCCCACCAGATTTTGCCAACGGGTCTTCTCAATGCCGTGAAACGCTCCGTTCCATTGCAAGGGCTCTTCACAACATCTGGCGGTTAATTCACCGTTGCTAAGTATAATTGACCGCTGGTATGGAAAACCAAGGACTTTTTGCCTATAACGACGTCTTTGGTATCACTCTTCAAGTTGTCAACGTCTTTGGCGGACTATTTCTCTGCTGATCAACACTACCAATGCTGGTAAACAAATAAATTGTAAAAAGACACCAATGTCAAGTATTTGTTTTCGTTTTGGCACGTAACTTTGTCAATTTGATGCAACGTAGCGTGGTTAATAAATGGATAATGTATAGAACGTCGCCGGTCATTATCGAAATTAAGCCCCTTCAGTGGGAAGCAAGACACCTTCGCTGCGCGTCGGGGTCCTGTTCGCCCTGTCGGGGCTTATTTTCCCGATAATGACCGGCGTTCTATACATTATCCCTTACTTATAAAATGGAAAGGTGAAATCCGGCGATCTGATTGGCTGTTACGCCTCGTTTCCACATACGTACATTCTCGTATGCGATCCAACCGTCTCCGACCGAAAGTCCATTCATTCCGATGTGATTCTCCGTAATGTCTGTTTTTCCTCCGAGACTCCTCCCCTCCGTAAAATTTCTGTCCGGCGGTATGTCCGTAATATACGTTCAAAAAATTTAACTTTCGCCGTCGTTTTACGGAAGATACCGGATGAAAGTTTTGCTAGCTCGCTTTGCTTTTGAGTTTGAAAGACAAATTGTGAGTAGGCCTATTTCTATTTTCCGATCCTCTATAGGCCTACTTCATCATTTTGATATGAAATGGTTATAATGGTTATATAGATCAGTTTATATATATCATATGTTTTACATAAAATAACAGTCAGATATCTGTTTGATCATTCGTTTGTATGATTGAGTTTAATATAAAATACAGTCGGATTTGATTGTATATTGATTGTATTATTTGTATAGGCCTAATTTATGGCTATGGATACCCCTAATTATAATTAATTATAGTCTTACTGCTGTGATTTCCCTCAATAATTTTAGCGCTCCATTTTTATATTTTGTTAAATAGACTTTGCGATGACACCAACAACGAGTGAGAATGCTCGCCATCGCCTTTATTGGCGCAATCGCAGAGATGGCAGAGACGCAGGGCAATCCATGCTGGACCAGCAGTTTTTGGCTGGTTGGTTTTGTTTTTATCTCGCTAGATGTCGATCCTCATATTCCACAGTACCGGGTCTCGAAAACACGGCCATTATATGCGTTCCCCCATCTTTTTGGCTGTCCGTAAATAAATTCATGTGTCGTACGTAAGCTACTAGCGACCACTTCCGTAAAGTTTACGGAAGTACGATACGAAAACATACGTATGTGGAAACGAGGCGTTAACCGTGGTATATTGAGCATATACCACGGCTACTATTCTAAAAAGCCTTATCGCAGCATATCATTCCGCGTCAGGGAAGTCTCCATGGCAACCACACCAACTGTTACAGTAGGAGGCTAGGTAGCAAAGTAGGTAGCCGAAGTGTTTGACAAGGTTAATAAATTGACTAAATTCGGTTGAATTGACATGTTTAAGGTTAACTTTCAACCTCCGGATAGAGGTTAACAATGGTAGAGGGGACTGAGGAGTGACCTGCTCCTGAAGAAAAAGGCGAGAAAAAGAGACATGCAGAGCTAAACGGTCCGGGAAGGAGGGACTATTTTTTTCATAATGGGGGCTTATTTTATCAGTTAAGGCTAGACTAATTTGTGAATGTTTTTTTTTTTTTGTACCTCGCAAATTTGGAATTGCGTATTCCTTCTTTTTCATTAGTTTGCCCTTATTTGGTAACCCTCGTTTTATAAAAGCAATAGATCACTCCAGTCCCGTTGTGCTAAGTATCATTGCCTCATTATTATCCACTCCAAGGGTGGTATGTCGTCCCTCCGCTTCAGCGTCGGGCTCCCGAAGACAACGCCCCGTTAGCCGTGGTATAATGAGCACAGGCTATATAACCACGGCCTGGTCCGTGATTCGATTGCTTATTATTACACGGCTCTTTCCAATGCTGTATAGACTGCTCCATTCACTTGCATGGGCCTTTCTACCGTTCATCTGTCCAATTATAATTTTGTTTAGTTATACGGCTCTTCTCATTTCTCAATACAGTTGAATGCTCACGTCCACAATATTGACCCTGTCAAGGTGGTGTTTCTTTGCCTCTTGATTCACGTCAATTGTTATCAACTTCCGAGTCCGGTAACGTCGCCGACAGGTAGCTCGGTTGCTAAGCGGACGTCAGACATGCTGCCGCGACTACTATTTCTCTGCTGATCAACGTCTGCACAACGAATGATTCACAGATATCATGTGAAATGACTACATTTGTTGAGAGTTTATTGTTTTCGATTGGCAATTAGCCATTAGGCTACTAAGATTACCGATACTCTTTGGCTGGGATGATGAGGCATCAGACAATCAAGTCATTTTAGCCTGAGCCGGTTGTTAGTAGGCCTACCATGGATAGTAGACCTACCAGAACGATCACCTGTTTGGATACGCCACGGGATGCATCTGCAGACACCGCCACATAAATAAAGGTAAGACGGATATTTTATTGCCTAGATTTGCTGGTGCTTGTGGCAAGGTTCTTTTATGGTTTTTTTTGTATCAGTGGTCGGCTGTTTTAATTTGCAATTGAATAAGTCGGTGGATTCGTCTCTTTGTTGACACAAAGTGAACTTGTGGTCATTCTGCTTTGCTTGAAATTCTGGAATAATTGTGGGGAGTGCATGCCCTTTTGGTCAGAATGCCTGATGTAGCCTAGTGTTGATGGAATGCGTGTTGTGAATTGAGAACAGCCAGCTTTCATGATGTGTGCAGGTCGTTCAGCGTGCAACAAATATTTTTTTCTTTTTCAATTCTTTGACACTTTGTCGAGTTGCTGTGTGTAGCCACACGTTGGCCTTCTGAAACTTAAACAAGAAGTCAGTTAATTTCCTTTCCGAGCTCTTCTTGTTAGGTTGTTAGCTTAGCCAATATCATGTCCCGTTGTCAACATTGGATACAATGGGAGGCAGAACATAGGGTCACTATGTCCGAGTGCTTTTTGGAAAACGTTTTTCCTATAAAACGGGCAGACAGATTTTGTATACGTTTTATTCCTTACGTAAGTTAGCTACGATGGGTATTGATGTCTTTCAGACCTTTCATTACCGGGGGATGGGTAGCCTAAGGGATGGGTAAGGGGTAGAAA
>OLKM01001705.1:0-80000 GCA_900291075.1 Melanogrammus aeglefinus
CCCCCTGTAGGCCTGCTACGCGCCATCGCTGTGATGAGGCCCTCTCACCCTCTCTGACTCCCCCTCTCACCCTCTCAGGACTCCCCCTCTCACCCTCTCTGACTCCCCCTCTCCCCCTCTCAGGACTCCCCCTCTCACCCTCTCTGACTCCCCCTCTCACCCTCTCTGACTCCCCCTCTAACCCTCTCAGGACTCACCCTCTCACCCTCTCTGACTCCCCTTCTCTGACTCCCCCTCTCACCCTCTCCGACTCCCCCTCTCAACCTCTCTGACTCCCCCTCTCACCCTCACAGGACTCACCCTCTCACCCTCTCTGACTCCCCCTCTCTGACTCCCCCCCTCACCCTCACAGGACTCACCCTCTCTGACTCCCCCTCTTACCCTCTCTGACTCCCCATCTCACCCTCTCTGACTCCCCCTCTCACCCTCTCTGACTCCCCCTCTCACCCTCTCTGACTCCCCCTCTCATCCCACTCTGACTCCCCCTCTCACCCTCTCTGACTCACCCATGAGGTAGGCCACGATCTTGCACATGGCGGCTCCGAAGATGAAGTCCTTGAGCAGGCTGGGGATGAGGTTGAAGGGCATGCAGAACAGCGCCATCATCAGGTCGCTGAGCGCCAGTGACAGCAGGAAGGTATTGGTGACGGTCCGCATGCGCTTGTTGAGCGCCAGCACCACGATGATCAGCAGGTTCCCCAGGACACTCAGCAGGAAGATGAGCGAGTACAGCAGGATGCGGAGGGTGTGGTCCTCACCTGGGGGAGGGGGGGGAGGAGAAGGGAGGAGGGTAATGGCAGAACGACAGAGAGGACAGGTGGGGAGAGGAGAGGAGGAGGAGAGAGGAGAGGGAGGGAGGAGGAGGAGGACGGGAGGAGGGAGGGAGGAGAAGGAGGGAGGAGGAGGAGGAGGAGGAGGAGGAGGAGGAGTGGGAGGAGAGAGAGGAGAGGGAGGAGAGTGAGGAGAGGAGGAGAGGAGAGGAGGAGAAGGAGGAGAGGGAGGGAGGAGGAGAGGGAGGGGGAGGAGGAAGGGAGGGAGGAGGAGAGGGGAGGGGAGGGAGGAGGTGAGAGAGGAGGAGGAGGAGGGAGGAGGGGAGGAGGAGAGGAGGGGAGGAGGGGGGGAGGAAGAGGAGGACGAGAGGGAGAGGAGGAGAGGAAGAGGGAGGAAGGGAGGAGGAGAGGAAGGGGAGGAGAGGGAGAGAGAAGGAGGGGAGGGAGGAGGAGGAGGAGAGGGAGGAGAGGAGGTGAGGAGGAGGAAGGGAGGAGGGAGGAGAGGGAGGAGGGAGGAGGAGAGGAGGGAGAGGGAAGAGAGGGAGGGAGAGGGAGGGAGAGGGGGAGGAGGAAGTGAGGAGGACAAAGAGGGAGAGGGAGAGGAGGAGGAAGGAGGAGGAGAAGGGAGAGGAGAGAGAGGGGAGGAGGAGGAAGGAGAGATAGGGGGAGAGGGAGGGAGGGGAGGGTGAGGGGGCATGAACAGGAAGTTATGAAGGAGCAGAGCCGACGCGCTGACTCTTTAAGTGAGGAGGTGTCCCCCGTAATGAGGGCCTCGCCTCGTTTCTGCCAGCAGGGTTTACCCAGTGACCCCCGGCGGGGGTCCTCTGGGACCTGCCAGTGATCCACCGGTTATCTGCAGAGATACCGACGGAGACAGAGGGCTGTGAGGTTGGCCGTCCATCTCTCAGAGAGCCTCTGAAAGGGGAAGGCGACCCAGAACGGCGTTTCAGTTTCTCACATCATGATAACCAATGAAACGCGTCAGCAGCGGCCTGAGTGGGCGGGCTTAACATTCCAACCAATGAGGAACCTGTGATGGGGTTTGACTTTTGTGTGACGTAAGCAGCGTGAAGTTGTAACGTTCCTAGCTGCCATATCTACGTCGATTTGACTGGGGTGAAGAGCACTGATTGGATGAATTACCTTCTGTTAAACCTCCTGTTGGAGACTGGACTGGTAGTTCTTTACATGCTAATCAATCGCAACCTGTATTGATCCAGTTGGCCTCGAGACAGCAGAGCCCAATACACAATAATAACACCATGCTTGGGTGGGAGGGAGAGAGAGAGAGAGAGAGAGAGAGAGAGAGAGAGAGAGAGAGAGAGAGAGAGAGAGAGAGAGAGAGAGAGAGAGAGAGAGAGAGAGAGAAGAGAGAGAGAGAGCGAGAGAGAGAGAGAGAGAGAGAGAGAGAGAGAGCGAGAGAGTGAGAGAGAGAGCGAGAGAGAGAGAGAGAGAGAGAGAGAGAGAGAGAGAGAGAGAGAGAGAGCGAGCGAGAGCGATTGGGCTGTCACATAATTGCAGACAGATTGTGGTACCTTTAATGGACTTCAATGGCCGCCAGGCAGCTGACGGCGGCTCCATTCCAACACACTGCCAGCAGAACCTGGTCCTCCCATCATTACCAGGACGTCAGCTATGGAGAGAGACCCTGCAACGCCCCCCCCCACCCCACCCGCTGGGACCCTGAGACCAGCAGGCTGAGCCCAGCAGGGGGTCAGGCTCCACGGAGAGGACCCCAGGGCTGTGCTCGCCCTCCGCTGAAGAACGTCCACCATGTTCAGCCCCTCTGACTGCAGCCTGCTGGGAGGCATCCTGGGAGAGATCCCAGCCCCACCTGCTATACCTGCTCCTCTCTGCTCCACCCCCCTGCTCCACCTCCCTGCTCCTCTCTGCTCCACCTCCCTGCTCCTCTCTGCTCCACCTCCCTGCTCCACCTCCCTGCTCCTCTCTGCTCCACCTCCCTGCTCCTCCTCCCTGCACCTCCTCTCTGCTCCACCTCCCTCCACCTCCCTTCTCCTCCTCCCTGCTCCTCTCTGCACCTCCTCTCTGCTCCACCTCCCTGCACCTCCTCTCTGCTCCACCTCCCTGCTCCTCTCTGCACCTCCTCTCTGCACCTCCTCTCTGCTCCACCTCCCTGCACCTCCTCTCTGCTCCTCCTCCCTGCTCCTCCCTTCTCCTCCTCCCTGCTCCTGAATCAGAGAGGTTGTGACCGTCAACATCTGTGAACTTCAGCCATTAAAGGGTTGAGTGGTTGAGCATCGAGAGCTTTTCCACATCATTGGTTATAACTGAGGTCACAGGTTGGCCAGCAAGTCAATCGATGAGCCGCTCTCACTCGCTCACACACACACACACACACACACACACACACACACACACACACACACACACACACACACACACACACACACACACACACACACACACACACACACACACACACACACACACACACACACACACACAACTCTGCCATCTATCCTGACGAATGATAAGTGGATAGGAGGTGCAGTCAGCTCATTAAACATCAGGGATTCTTTATTCTATGACGGTACAGTAAGGGGGAGGCTTTTCAGAGTCCAGGTGAACCCTGAACAAGTCAGTGTTGAGTCTTTTGCGGAAGCTGGTGAGCGACTCTGCGCTCTGCGGAGTGCATTCAGTGGATCATTCAGGATTGAACGTTGTCTTCTCTCTAGAGCTGCATAGAGCGGAGCAATCTCCTTAATAATGGGCTTTAATCCCACAGGCCCCGGCTGGGGACTCCCTCCTCAGGCCTCGGTCTGCAGTCGCCCTGCACAGCGTGGTTTAGTGCGACTGAGGAGCGTTTCTCCTCACTCACTGCTGAGGAGAGTCTTTTGCTCTCTTTTCCTTACTTGTGGTTTTCCTGCTTTTCAATTGATTGGTTTATTAAGGTGCAGTTTGTGATCGTATTGGGTTTAATTGGATGGTCTGGGTTTTAGCTTATCTCATTGGATCAATCTTTTGTGATTTTCCCGTGATACTTTGAATCGTGGTCGGACGCTGTAACGACCTGGCCCTGTGTGTCTGCGTCTCTTCCCTCTCCACATGTGCTGGGTTCCAGACGTTTAAGGACATGCCAACAGGAGAGGAGGCGTCCTGTGGGGGGGACGTGATGGAGCGCTGTTTAGCCCCGGAGTAAACAGGCGGCCACGCACATACCTGAGGACGGCGGCCCGGGAACACGCACACATCCAGCCAGCCCACATCCTGTAAACCATCCTAAATCAAATTAATGGCCGAGCTCACCGCCATCATTATTAACTTACCCGTGAATTACTGTCAAACACGTATGAAAATAAATGATCATTCTGTAACTTGGTATTACAACACTGGGAGAAGTGTAATGTGTACACGTTTAATGAATTGCCGTATTTCTCGTTTTACCGCAGGCTGAGAGGCACGGATTGCGGTGAAATACTCATGAATTTTTTAGTTTTCATCAGTTTTTCTTCGGACGCATATCTGAATACTTATTGACCCGCTTTCTCTTGCTCGCACACACACACACACACACACACACACACACACACACACACACACACACACACACACACACACACACACACACACACACACACACACACACACACACACACACACACCTACACTCGTACACACAGACTCAATCTGTTTTCTGTGTGGATGTCTGTTTACTCGGCCAACGAGGATAGCCCCGGTCGTGTCCATCTAAGATATTGGTAAATGTCAGCGCTGCTGCATAATCCAACACTGGAAATGTCAGAGCGGGCTGAGCTCCACGGGCCCGCTAATAGAGTGAGAGGAGAGGGAGAGGGAGAGAGAGAGAGAGAGAGAGAGAGAGAGAGAGAGAGAGAGAGAGAGAGAGAGAGAGAGAGAGAGAGAGAGAGAGAGAGAGAGAGAGAGAGAGAGAGAGAGAGAGAGAGAGAGAGAGAGAGAGAGAGAGAGAGAGAGAGAGAGAGAGAGGGAGAGGGAGGAGAGAGGGAGAGAAGAGGAGAGAGAGAGCGAGGGCCAGAGAGAGAGAAAGAGAGAGAAAGAAGAGGGAGCGCGAGAGAGGAGAGGAAGAGAGAGAGAGAGAGAGAGAGAGAGAGAGAGAGAGAGAGAGAGAGAGAGAGAGAGAGAGAGAGAGAGAGAGAGAGAGAGAGAGAGAGAGAGAGAGAGAGAGAGAGAGGGAGAGAGAGAGAGAGAGGGGGAGGAGAGAAAAAGAGGAGAGAGAGAGAGAGAGAGAGAGAGAGAGAGAGAGAGAGAGAGAGAGAAAGAGAGGGAGAGAGGGAGATGGAAACCATTGTCTTTTGAATGAAGCCCCTCAAACCACATCTCTCGTAATATGTTCAGGGTACAAGCCCGAAACAGGACTTCCAAAATGCAAAATAACATCACGTCTGACCCAACATAACGTTTGACATCACGTCTGACATCACGTCTGATATCACGTCTGACTTCACTTCAGGGAGGGTAGGGAGGAGAGGTGAGGAGGGGGGAGACCAGAGACCCTCACCCCCTCTCCTTGACTTCCTGGTCCAGAGAGGAGCTGACAGCAGAACTCCTGCTCCTCCTCCTCCTCCTCCTCCTCCTCCTCCTCCCTCCCCCTCCTCCTCCTCCTCCCCCTCCCCCTCCTCCCCCCCTCCTCCTTCCCCTCCCTCTCCCTCCCTCCCTCCTCCTCCCCTCCCCTCCCCCTCCTCCTCCCCCCCCTCTCCTCCTCCCTCCTCCCTCCTCCTCCCTCCTCCTCCTCCTCCTTCCTCCTCCTCCTCCTCCCTCCCCCTCCCCCTCCTCCTCCTCCTCTCCCCCCCTCCTCCTCCCCTCCCCCTCCTCCTCCTCCCCTCCCCCCTCCTCTCCTCCTCCTCCTCCTCTTCCTCCTCACAGAGGAGATCTTCATCAATCACTAAATGGCCGCTCAGCAGTCCCCGCCCATGCGGTGGGGGGGCGGGGATCAATAACCCTCATCACTACGCACCTCCATCGGCACGGCGACAGGACGAGCAGAGTCAGAACAACACCCGCAACAGCGGTCCACCGCCCCCTGCCCCGTCCAGGTGAGCCCCCCACCCTGGCCCCCCCACCTCCCCCCCACGAGGGGATGTCCAAGGATACAGTCAACACCATCACAGGGGAGGGGGAGCTCTGTGAGAGACGTAGAGGAGAATGAGGAGTGAACAGAGAGAGAGAGAAAATGGCCGGTTCCATTTTATCATCGCCTCCCGAGTTCCCAAAGTTCTTTTTGTTTTTCCTTCTGTGTTTGTGTGTGTGTCGTGTATAAGTGTTTGTGTGTATATGTGTGTGTGTGTGTGTGTGTGTGTGTGTGTGTATGTGCGTGTGTGTACCTGTACGTGTGCGCGTGTGTGTGTGCATGCGTGGTGCGTGCATCACTAGTACCCCAGAGCTGGCTGTAGTGATCAGTAAGGCAGTGAGAGCCAATAGACCAGAGCCGATGGAGTGGAAATATGAGCGTAAGGCTCTGATTGGTTGTTGGAGTCACTGCTCGGCTATGATTCGCCCACAGGTGCGCTGAAGTCCCAGTGCTAGAAGATCAACCACAGATTGTGCTCATGAATGGTGAAGCACATTATACTATAATGATGTGCTTCACCGCACATTATACTATGACAAATAAAAAGTGAACCTCTCTTTTTTTAATTAGCGAATAAATCATAAATATGCATGCACTCGTGCACACACACACAAATTCACACAGAGACGCACATATATGCGCGCACACACACACACACACACACACACACACACACACACACACACACACACACACACACACACACACACACACACACACACACACACACACACACACACACACACACACACACACACACACACACACACACACACACACACACACACACACACACACACACGGACACACACACACACAATATGGAAATAGAAGCAACATTAAAACCAGAGTAAACACCATTAACTTTATACTGACTGACTGAGGAGCAGCAGGTGTTGGGGGGGATATGTATATAATTATGGAGCCGTACGTCTCGATGCATTGTTTCATCATGTAGGCTATTTCAACACGCATTTCTCCGGTGACATTGACGCAATCTTTTTACTACCTCTAAAAAACTGCAAAGTTGGTATCTATCAAGATAACTGACTGCTTCAGTTATCTTGATCCAGATGATACCATTTAAAACCGATATACCATTTTATACCAAACGTTAGGATACAGAAATGACCGTGTCTGCATCCTGCTCCGATATTGATGCAAAGTTGAGCAAATTAAGCAGTTTGTAACATCTGTCTGGCTGAGTAGTTGGAGGTCTGTTAATGATGATGGTGATCCGAGCTTATCTCCCGCTCACCTCTCTGCCGCTGTGGCGGGGAGACGCCGGATCTGTTCCCACAGGTGCCGTTGGTCGAGTCTAGGACTCCGCTGCCCGGGTCCAGGACTCCGAGGACCAGGTCTCCTGCACACGCCGTGTCGTTCAGCCCGTAGTTCTCCATTTCTTGGTTCATAAGGTTCTTCAGGAGGCTCCTAGTCTCCTGCTGAGGCGCGCGGCGTTAGGGCAGCGGAGGAGGACAGCGCGTGTAGAGTCCATCACGGCGGTTCGAGGACACAGGGAGAGGATCTGTTCTGCGGTCCGATCACCACTCGGTGGTCCTCATTCAGACTCCTGGTTTCTCATGAGTGAGGTCCATGACATTCCCGCGCTATGAGCGCAACCAGCATGGATGCCGTGGCGCGTGTGAGCGCTGTGCCGCATTGACTGAGCGCGCGGATAAAAGTTGTTAGGGGGTGATGATGTGGGGGTGGGGGGATGATGAGGATGAGGATGATGATTCATCGAGTGGGGGGATAAGGGAGGGAGGGGGTAGTGAGATCAGGCTAGTTGAGGATTCATACGGTCTGTGGTGGAAGGGATTTACAATAATAAGAATAAAGTCCAATCCTCTTTAATTCGCCCCGGTGTTTACGCACCACCACAGCGCTCCCCGGTGGCGGGGGACGGTAGTGCCGGATGACCTATTTTAAGGTGAGTGACAGCCTATCCCCGTGTTTGGTCATGTGTATGTGTCAGAACCTTAGCTCGAGGAGTCTTGGTTTAAAGCGCCTTGTCGGCATATCCAAGCTCTTTGCGTGGCAACGACGATGTTATTAACACACAGCGCCTCTCCCTGAGACAGAGACTAAAGCCATCATACCTGAAGAGAGACAACATTACTGTCTCTCTTGCTCCAATTGCAGACTGTCTGGTCCATTACCCCCACAAACAAGGCTCTGAGGAAGGTCACCTGTGAGACGTTGACCACATGAGTCCATGGTCCAGGGTGAGGTTTCCTCTCCGCCACCAGCTGACGTTAAGACACCAGCCTCACTCCACCAGCTGAGTGACTCAGCCATTAGGCATTACCACCTTTGTCCTTTCAAAGTCCTGAGAGAGAGAGAGAGAGAGAGAGAGAGAGAGAGAGAGAGAGAGAGAGAGAGAGAAGAGAGAGAGAGAGAGAGAGAGAGAGAGAGAAGAGAGAGAGAGAGAGAGAGAGAGAGAGAGAGAGAGAGAGAGAGAGAGAGAGAGAGAGAGAGAGAGAGAGAGAGAGGTGGGGTTGTAACAGGTGCTCCATTGACAGGTGAGCGTCTTTGCGACTGGACAGCGAGCCAAGCAGACCAGAGCAGGTGAGTCCTTTAGGAATCTCATTGCGTGTTCAGTCGTTTGTTTTATTAATAGCAACATTCGTTTTTTTTCATTCATGATTACATTCGAAATCCAACTGTCGCGAGATGACATGTTGGTGCCTTTAAATTGGTATTTTAATATCTGAATATAATGACAGTTAAGTCTTTTTTTTCGTTAGGGCTTTAATGTACCAGTATGCATGTCAGAGAAGGAAACTACATCAATAACTTAGAATGCATACTTATTGTATGTTCTTATGTTTGTACCTCAGTGTGTGTACCTCAGAGCAACACACCAACAACACAATCAACCACAACGATCCACCAGACGTTTCCTTGACAACGCCACAACACCGCCCCCAGAGCACCGTGAGAGGACAGTGTGGTAGGAGACCACCAAGGACTGACCTCAGGCTGACCAGCTGACCACAGGTTATGAGAGGGTGAACCGCGGGTCCCCAGGGGTTATGAGAGGGTGAACTGTGGGACCCTAGGGGTTATGAGAGGGTGAACCGCGGGTCCGCAGGGGTTATGAGAGGGTGAACTGTGGGTCCTAGTTATGAGAGGGTCAACCGCGGGTCCCCAGGGGTTATGAGAGGGTGAACTGCGGGTCCTAGTTATGAGAGGGTCAACCGCGGGTCCCTAGGAGTTATGAGAGGGTGAATCGCGGGTCCCTAGAGATTATGAGAGGGTGAATCGCGGGTCCCTGGGGGTTATGAGAGGGTGAATCGCGGGTCCCTAGGGGTTATGAGAGGGTGAACCGTCGGGTCCCTAAGGGTTATGAGAGGGTGAACCGCAGGTCCCTAGCCAGCTGGTCACGGGGTTATGAGAGGGTGAGATGAGATAAGATAAGATATACTAATGGGGGTGAACCGGGGTCCTGTTAGTGGAGATAACGACATGGCAGGACGGACCCCCCCCCCCCTCAAGGCTGAAGGCCTCTCTCTAATCCCTGCCACAGATCAAGCCGGCGCCCTGTGAGAGATGAGTCTTCAATCGCTGTTAAACGGCAATCATTACATCGTAATGAACAGAATTATGTCACGTTATCATCTCTGCAGATTGAGCTTTAGATATAAGTATAATGCATATAAATAGTGACACACACGCACACACACACACACACACACACACACACACACACACACACACACACACACACACACACACACACACACCACACACACACACACACACACACACACACACACACACACAGCACACACACACACACACACACACACACACACACACACACACACACACACACACACACACACACACACACACACACACACACACACACACACACCCTTTCTTTAAGAAGATGACCTGGTAGTATAAGGAGCATTCTATTGACAAGTTATGGCGTCAAAGTTCAGAGCTGGTGAGGGCGGCAGGTTCTGCTGTTAACCATTCACCCACTGCAGGGCGGCTAGTTAACCTTTACCACTCACTTCAGCACTGTCTTGGGTTCCTGACTTTATAACCATTGACCTCTGAATGGATATAGAGTCTGCTGATTCAACAGTGGAGAGACAGAGAGAGGGAGAGGGAGAGAGAGAGAGAGGGAGAGGGAGAGAGAGAGAGAGAGAGAGAGAGAGAGAGGAGAGAGAGAGAAGAGAGAAGAGAGAGAGAGAGAGAGAGAGAGAGAGAGAGAGAGAGAGAGAGAGAGAGAGAGAGAGAGAGAGAGAGAGAGAGAGAGAGAGAGAGAGAGAGAGAGAGAGAGAGAGAGAGAGAGAGAGAGAGGGAGAGAGAGAGAGAGAGAGTGACAGAGAGAGACAGACAGATAGTCGACGTCCTGTCTGCGTGCCCCTCTCCTCGGTGCAGTGAGAGATAGCCAGACAGACAGCCAGCCAGACAGACAGACAGACAGACAGACAGACAGCCAGACAGACAGCCAGCCAGCCAGACAAACAGACAACAGACAGACAGAGCTGACAGACAGACAGCCAGCCAGACAGACAGACAGGCAGGCAGACAGACAGACAGACAGCCAGACAAACAGACAGGCTGACAGACAGACAGACAGACAGACAGACAGACAGACAGACAGACAGACAGGCAGACGGCTGACGTCCTGTCTGCGTGCCCCTCTCCTCGGTGCAGACAGACAGACAGACAGACAGGCAGACAGACAGGCAGACGGCTGACGTCCTGTCTGCGTGCCCCTCTCCTCTGCAGAAGATGTCGGATTTCGTCCAGCGCGTGATGGCGCTGACCAAGCGGCCCGGGGAGACCTTCGGGTTCTTCCTGCGGGTGGAGCAGGGCGAGGGGGGCCACCTGGTGCGCTGCCTGGACATGGGCGGGGCCGCGGAGCTGGCCGGCATGCGGGACGGCGACCGCATCCTCCGGGTGAACGGGACCTTCGTGGACGAGCTGCCCCACCTGCGGGTGAGAGCACGCCCAGACCGCCGACACACCGCCCGCCGGGCGCCGGACGACGGCCCATCGGATCGCCCCTGACCCTGGGTGTCCCCGCCCCCTGCAGGTGGTGGAGCTGGTGAAGGAGAGGGGCGTGTCCGTGACCTTCAGCGTGATCGACGCCGCGTCCTACGAGCGGGCCAAGACCCAGGGGGTGGACCTGTCCGTCACGCACCCCCGCCCGGCGGCGGCGGCGGCGGCGGCGGCGGCGGCGGCGGGGGGGGGGCCCCCGGGGACCCCCAGGCTCTGCTACCTGGTCAAGGCCAGCGCGGGCTACGGCTTCTCCCTGCGGTCGGTTCTGGGTGAGGATCCACTGACCTCATCACCACACATCTCAGCCAATCAGAGGAGCCGGAGGGGGGGGGCTCAGCACAATGATTCCTACAACATGGCTACTAAATGTTACCTGCATGTGTCAAGTCACGATGGAGCTAGTAAATGGACGCAGAACTAAAGACCTGTCTGACAAATAAAGTATCTTATCTTATCTTATCTGATCTTATCACGATGCAATGCAAGTGGGCAGCACGGGGCTTAGGAGGCAGAGCGGGTCGGCTGGTAACCTGAAGGTTGCTGGTTCGATCCCCGGCTCCTCCTAGCTGAGGGTGGAGGTGTCCCTGAGCGAGACGCCCCACCCTGACTGCTCCTGACCAGCTGGCGGTCCCTCTGCGTGGCTGACTCCGCCGTCGGGGGGTGAATGTGTGCATGAATGGGTGAATGTGAGGCAGTATTTTAAGGCGCTTTGAGGGAAGCGTGGTATAGAGACAGTCTGATCAATACTTGCACAGCGTATATTGAAGCTCAGAAGGTGATTCCGTTCTGCTTACAGTCAACGCTGGTCTCTGATTGGTCTCCTCAGGCGAGATGGGCGTGTTCCTGACCGAGGTGTCGCCGGGGGGCGTGGCCATACGAGCGGGGGCCCGGACGAACGACCGGCTGCTGGAGGTGAACGGGTTCAGCGTGGAGCGGGCCACGCACGGGCAGGCGGTGGAGAGGATCATGGCGGTGGACGGCGCCCTCATGTTCCTATTGGTGGACGAGGACACGTACCGCTACTACCTGACCAATCAAATGGAGGTAGGGGCGGGGCTGGCCACCGTGAAGCACCTCCCCTACCAGCCACGCATCGTGAACCTCACCAAAGGACCGGAGGGGTACGGCTTCCTGCTCAAGGAGGACCCCAAGACCAAAGGTGGGTCTGTACACACACACACGCGCACGCGCACGCCACGCGCACGCGCACGCGCACACGCACACACACACACACACACAGGTGCATTAAAGGCCCTTCACGTCCTGTGACACACGACATTGGTTAGAGCAGCACACACACACACACACACACACACACACACACGCACGCGCACGCGCACGCGCACGCGCACGCGCACACGCACACACACACACACACACAGGTGCATTAAAGGCCCTTCAGTCCTGTGATTCACGTCATTGGTTAGAGCAGCGATGTTGTGCTACTTGGGGCTACCATTAGCCGCGGCTGGCGTCCTGACGGGGGGGTCTGCTCCACAGCCCACCTCATCAAGGACATCGACGGGGGGAGCCCGGCCCAGAGGGGGGGGCTGGTGGATGGGGACCGGCTGGTGGCCGTGGACGGGGTGGCGCTGGAGAGCCAATCCCACGAGGCGGCGGTGGAGCACATCCGACGGGCGGGCGGCGCCTGCTGCCTCCTGGTGGTGGACCCCGACACTGACAGGATGTACAAGATGGTAGGCCTCCACACACACACACTGGTAACCAGTGGCTCAAACCAGTATAGGAGTAATATTTACATTTAGGGCATTTAGCAGACACTTTTATCCAAAGCGTTGACGGCGGAGTCAGCCACGCAGGGCGACAGCCAGCTGGTCAGGAGCAGTCAGGGGGAGGCGTCTCGCTCAGGGACACCTCCACACTCCGCTAGGAGGAGATTGAACCAGCAACCTTCTGGTTACCGGCCAACCGCTCTACCGCCTGAGCCCTTCGCTGCTAACCACCGCACGCTGCTAACCACCGCACGCTGCTAACCACCGCACGCTGCTAACCACCGCACGCTGCTAACCACCGCTAGTTAGTTGGTTAGTCGACCAGTCCTGCTCACCAGATCACCTGCCCTCCCCAGGCCGGCGTGTCCCCCATGCTCTACTGGGAGGAGACGAAGGGGTCTGCGTCCCCCCCCAGCTACTCCGACGCCATCCACCTGCCGGCGCCCCCCCGCCCAGCACCAGCAGGAGACAGGGAGCAGCAGCAGGAGGAGGAGGAGCAGCAGCAGGAGGAGGAGCAGCAGGAGGAGGAGGAGCTCAAGCCTAAACTGTGCAAGATGCAGAAGACGTCCGCAGGCTACGGCTTCCACATCAACGGCATCCGGGGCGTGTGTGGGCAGCACATCGAAGAGGTACCCCCCCCCCGATGGCCTGGTACCCCCCTCCTAGGGCGTGGTACTTCCCCCGCACTCCGACAGGGGGGGGCCTTGACACTGAGGCACCATGTGTGTGCGTGTGTGTCCGTGCGTGTGTGTGTGTCCGTCCGTGCGTGCCCGTGCGTGCTGGTGCGTACATGCCTGTGTGTGTGTGTGTGTGTGTGTGTGTGTGTGTGTGTGTGTGTGTGTGTGTGTGTGTGTGTGTGTGTGTGTGTGTGTGTGTGTGTGTGACCGTTCGCGTGTGTCCGTGCTTCTGCCTGTGTGCGTGTCTGTTTGCGTGCGTGTGTGCGTGTGTAGCTGGTAGCTGGAGACGGTTTGGGTCCGAGGGGAGCCTCTCTCACGCCGCCCCCCCTCCCCTCTCAGGTGGTGCAGGGTGGGGCGGCCCACCGCGCCGGGCTGCGGGACGGCGACGTGGTGATGGAGGTGAACAGCGTCAACGTGGAGAGCTCCACCCACGAGGAGGTGGTGGAGCTCGTCCACCGCAGCGGGGCCTCCCTGGAGCTGCTGGTGGCCCCGCAGCGCGTCTACGACCGGCTGCGGGCCCCGGGCCCCGCCGCCGCCCGGGTCCAGACCCAGGCCACGGTGGAGCCCCGGGCCGGGACCCCACCCCCCTCGGACCCCCCCGCCCAGGAGAGGGTAGGCCAGAGACACGCCGCAGCTTCTGAGCCAAACAGGAAAACAATCAAAGGCCATTTATATTTATATTTATATTACTTATATTACCATTCAGCCAACATTTATCAAAGCCCCAATAAATGCATTTGTCCACCGATGGAGAAACAACAACATATCTCTGTGGGTACAATGAGGATGTTCATAGAACCGAGTGCAGAGCACTAACTATCACTAGGTTAACCCGCTCCCCATGCACTACAGAGATAGGGTAAGGCGCTACACCATGCTGAGTACGAGGTTTAAGTGCCAGGACGTACAACACACGAGGTTAAGGAGGGTTGGGGGGGGGGGATATGCTGAGTCCAGGTGAACTCTGAACATGTGAGTCTTGAGTCTGTTGCGGAAGCTGGTGAGCTTTTTAATGCCCGTAATGGCATCACCATTTAAAAAAAATAAAAGACTATCTTTCTCGTCTAATTACTGAATTGGAATAAATGTACGATATAAAAACATTCTATTTTGCGCTCTTTTGCAGACGCCATCGGTGTCGTCTGCCTCGTCTGAGGAGAGCTTGGATCAGAGGCTCTGAAGGCCGTGAGCACCCCCCTCTGGTCCTCCTCTGGAACTACAGCCTGCAAACACACTGAGGGCCCCAACACATCCTGAGGGCCCCAACACACTGAGGGCCCCAACACATCCTGAGGGCCAAACACACTGAGGGCCCCAACACATCCTGAGGGCCAAACACACTGAGGGCCCCAACACATCCTGAGGGCCCCAACACATCCTGAGGGCCCCAACACATCCTGAGGGCCAAACACACTGAGGGCCCCAACACATCCTGAGGGCCAAACACACTGAGGGCCCCAACACATCCTGAGGGCCCCAACACATCCTGAGGGCCCCAACACATCCTGAGGGCCAAACACACTGAGGGCCCCAACACATCCTGAGGGCCAAACACACTGAGGACCCCAACACATCCTGAGGGCCAAACACACTGAGGGCCCCAACTCATCCTGAGGGCCAAACACACTGAGGGCCCCAACTCATCCTGAGGGCCAACCACATTGAGGGCCCAAACTGATCCTGAGGGCCAAACACATTGAGGGCCCCAACTCATCCTGAGGGCCCCATATCATCCTGAGGGCCCCAACACTTCATTGACTGAGGAAAGAGAGGGCTTCACTGTTAACCATCAGCCTTTTAATTGTGCAAATCAGTGGTTCTGGCCTGCTATGTAAAACAAAGAATATTAAATTAAACTATTTTATTTCGTTTTAAAATCAGCCTCCACATGTTTCCAACCTCCCTGTTCGTTCAAACCTTCGGCCTCCCCACTTCCACCGGTCAATGTGGAGAAGCACGATCCCTGACCAATCACAGAAGAGACGCCCTGAAAGATGACCCATAATGACACAGAACCCGCCCCCGACATCCCGTCATGTGACCTCACGCTACAACCTCATGTCCGCTCACGTGACAAGGATGGTCTCCGTCTCGCTATTGGCTGACTGGGGCTCGGCCATTTCTACCCAATTACCTCCAGCACCTTTACGATCCATTCACAAAGAAAGAAACCACACACACACACTGTCTCGATTTAAAGGATTTATAGTTCAACAGATTGACTGACAACCAAGTACCCAATCACAACAATTGTGGTCCATACTTCCATTCAAACCTTCTGACCAATCCCAACGCTCGTACAGCGTCCAATCACGAGGAGTCCAGCGGTCAGCCATTCCTGATTCAGGAAGTACGGGCCGACCAATCAGCTCAGAGAATCAGCCCTGATTCACAAAAGAGTTGAACTCAGGAATCCCTGAATTCAGCCGAAAGAGCGAGAGGAAGAGCGAGAGAGACAGAGACAGAGCAAGAGGAAGGGGGGAGGAAGAGCGAGAGGAAGAGCGAGAGAGACAGAGACAGAGCAAGAGGAAGAGCGAGAGGAAGAGCGAGAGAGAGAGCGAGAGACAGAGAGAGAGAGAGAGAGAGAGAGACAGAGAGACAGAGAGAGGGACAGAGACAGAGAGAGGGAGAGAGAGAGAGGTCATCAGAGGACCATCTGTTTCTCGGGCGCCTGCTTGTGAGCGAGGTAGAGGAAGAGGATGCTGGAGAGCGCGCTGACGAGGAAGATGACGTCGAACCAGCGGTGGTAGAAGTTGAACTGCAGCTCTCCGAGGACCTCGGTCACGATGGAGCGGTACTCCAGGGGCATGCTCATCCTCATGAGGAGAACCGAGGAGACAAAGTACATACCCTGGAGACAGAGACACAGCGCTGTAAGAGACACACACTGTCACACCACAAAGTACACACCCTGGAGACAGACACACAGCGCTGTTAGAGACACACACTGTCACACCACAAAGTACACACCCTGGAGACAGACACACAGCGCTGTTAGAGACACACACTGTCACACCACAAAGTACACACCCTGGAGACAGACACACAGCGCTGTTAGAGACACACACTGTCACACCACAAAGTAACACACCCTGGAGACAGACACACAGCGCTGTTTAGAGACACACCACTGTCACACCACAAAAGTACACACCCTGGAGACAGACACACAGCGCTGTAAAGAGACACAACACTGTCACACCACAAAGTACACACCCTGGAGACAGACAACACAGCGCTGTTAGAGACACACACTGTCATCACCACAAAAGTACAGAGCCTGGGAGACAGACACACAGCGCTGTTAGAGACACACACTGTCACACCACAAAGTACACACCCTGGAGACAGACACACAGCGCTGTAAGAGACACACACTGTCACACCACAAAGTACACACCCTGGAGACAGACACACAGCGCTGTTAGAGACACACACTGTCACACCACAAAGTACACAGCCTGGAGACAGACACACAGCGCTGTTAGAGACACACACTGTCACACCACAAAGTACACAGCCTGGAGACAGACACACAGCGCTGTTAGAGACACACACTGTCACACCACAAAGTACACAGCCTGGAGACAGACACACAGCGCTGTTAGAGACACACACTGTTACACCACAAAGTACACGCCCTGGAGACAGACACACAGCGCTGTAAGAGACACACACTGTCACACCACAAAGTACATACCCTGGAGACAGACACACAGCGCTGTAAGAGACACACCACTGTCACACCACAAAAGTACACACCCTGGAGACAGAGACACACAGCGCTGTTAGAGACACACACTGTCACACCACAAAGTACACACCCTGGAGACAGACACACAGCGCTGTTAGAGACACACACTGTCACAACCACAAAGTACACACCCTGGAGACAGACACACAGCGCTGTTAGAGAACACACACTGTCACACACCACAAAGTACACAAGCTGGAGACAGACACACAGCCGCTGTTAGAGACACACACTGTCACACCACAAAGTACACAGCCTGGAGACAGACACACAGCGCTGTAAGAGACACACACTGTCACACCACAAAGTACACGCCCTGGAGACAGAGACACACAGCGCAGACAGACAGACAGACACGGCGGCGCTACCCCCTCGGTAGCCCTGCTGACTGGTCCCTTTGGACTCATCGTGGGACGGGTCCGGGTGCTACCTCCACTGGGAGGAAGGACCTTCTCCTCCCTGGGGACCGATGCGGACCTGGTGCACCCCGTTTTTAATGTGTGTGATATTGTGAATAATATTCACAATATATTTTCCGCAACAAATGTGTCTCTGATTTAATAATAATTTGCTGTAATGGACGATAAGACTTGAAGACTGGAAGTGTGTGGCACAAGTCGATGGTTGAAGGGTGGATTGAGCTCCAGTTGGCTCGCAGAGGACCTGGAGGGGGAGCGCAGCTCACCATGATCTGAGCCAGGACCAGGACGATCACGTTGGACGACTTGCTGCTGGAGATGGCGTAGAAGAACTAGGAAGAAGGAAATGACCCATTAACATCACTGAGGGGTCCCGACGTGACAAGTTAAGACATCAGACATCCAGGACCCTCACCTTGGTCAGGGTGATGAGGAGACCTCGGATGGAGGTGACGATGATGATGCCCACCAAGATGAAGGAGATGTGCTGCGACCAAAACTTCACCTGAGAGACAGACCGATAGACAGACAGACGAGAGACAGACAGACGAGAGACAGACAGACGAGAGACAGAGATGCCGGACCAACGCAACAAAAACACAGACATTAATTATCTGTTTGTCTGTCCCACCAGCAGTAGAAAAGAGTTACATATTCTGCTAGGTGCTTTGTCGGCAGAGTGAGATGTGAATATATATTATGAACCCACCGAGTGGGGAGTCATTCAAAGCTTATCATTGACAGGTTTTAAGTACAGGAGGAGCAGATAAAGACTTTAATGGACGGGAAATCATTAACTTCACATGAGATCCGACACGTGGTGACCCAGAGAGAAACAGGACAGGGATGGACTGATGAGACAGCCAATGAGAGCGGGCGTGGGGGGGGGGGGGGTTCAGATGATGAGACAGCCAATGAGAGCGGGCGTGGGGGGGGGGGGGTTCAGATGATGAGACAGCCAATGAGAGCGGGCGTGGGGGGGGGTTCAGATGATGAGACAGCCAATGAGAGCGGGCGTGGGGGGTCTCACATCAAACTGAATGCCGAGCCAGTTGACGGTGATCTCGATGCCCCTCGTCACGGGGTCCGTCTTCCCGACGCGGTCGAACACGATGTTGATGGTGGCCTGGGCAGGACAAAACACAAGGGGATCTTAGGACGGTGTGTGTGCGCGCCCGTGCGTGCGTGTGTTTCAACGTGGTTCAGTCATTCTCACCATGAAGATTTTCCAGACACAGTAGATGGAGAAGAAGTATCCCAGGAAGTTAAAGTATTTCCCCTGGAACGTCTTGGAATACTCGATGCGCTCCTGGGGAAGAGGAAGGCCTGGGTTAAGATACAGCGGACCCCCGTCACGCAGACCTGGGAGCGCGTTGGGGGTTGGGGTTGGGGGGGGGGGGGGCGCAGACCTTGGTTGTCTGGAGGTCCACCGTCTCCAGGAAGAGCTGCCGGCTCAGCTCCTCCAGGGCGTCCACCTCCTGCTGCACCAGGGAGAGGTCTGGGACCAGGGGTCAAGGAGCACCCGGGACAGCACGGTACACGGTCAACCGCCGGCATGTACACCGCGCCTTACTACCCAGCTGCCCAAAGTGCTTTACTATACTGCCTCACATTCACCCATTCATCCACCCATTCACACTCAGACAGCGGAGTGAGCCATGAAGGGCGACAGCAAGCCGGTGGGGAGCAGTCGGGGGGGGGGGGGGGGTCTCGCTCAGGGAGGATACTCTCGGTGCCCGACGGCGAAGACGTCACGCTCTTGATCATGGCCCAGAAGCCCGTCTGCTTGTTCTGGTCCTCGCCGCGCTGGTACATCTGACGGCGCGTCATCGCCATCCTGGAGGACAGCGGACGCACACAGAGAGACACACGCACAGACACATGGAGACACACACACACACGCAGACCGAACGGACGCACACAGAGAGACACACGCACAGACACATAGAGACACACACACACACACACGCAGACCGAACGGACGCACACAGAGAGACACACGCACAGACACATAGAGACACACACACACACACACACCGAACGGACGCACACAGAGAGACACACGCAGACACATAGAGACACACAAACGCACACCGAACGGACACACAGAGAGACACACGCAGACACAAGAGACACACACACACGCACACCGAACGGACGCACACAGAGAGACACACGCACAGACACAGACGCACACGCACACCAACCAGACGCACACAGAGAGACACACGCAGACACACACAACGCATGCACACCGAACGGACGCACATAGACACACAGAGACACAAATGCACACCGAAGGGACACACAAAGAGACACACACGCAAAGACACACACACGCACACCGAACGGACGCAGACACACACACACAAACAGGGACAGAAACACACGCACACCGAACGGACGCACACAGACACAAATGCACACCAAAGGGACACACAGAGACACACACGCACACACACATGTAGACACACACGCACAGACACACACACGCACACCGAACGGACGCACACAGACACACACACGCACACACACACACAGGGACAGAAACACACGCACGCACATGCAGGGACACACACAAACGGACACACAAATACACGCAAGCACGGACACATACACAAGGACACACAGGCACAACGTACGGACACACACGCACGGACACACACAGACACACACACACACGTACGTAGGGACAGACAGACACAAACGCACACATACACAGACAGAAGACGTCAGTGGACGCAGCCTGTTGGGGTGGCTTTATCGAACAATAGCGTCAGTCAGTCTGAAGACGGCGTCTCACCTTTTCTTCTTGCTGACGATCATGTCCATAGTCTGCAGTAACCTCCTCTCCAGGGCCAGGATGTCGCTGTCTGTCACGTTCCTGGAGACAGCATCGACAGTAAACCATCCCCACCGCTTTATTTACTGGACAGAACCCGAACCAAGGCCAGCTTGTTGCTGACACAGAGCAGTCTTAACACCGAGGTCGGCTGACGAGTGAAAACAGAACGGCTCTGATGCGCTGGATGGTGCTGAAGTGTCAGTCCGCTGAACAACACAACAGTAAACGGTAACAGGAAGACAACAGGAAGACAACAGGATAGAGGAAGGGCCCTGATTGGTCTACCTGAGGAAGTAGGACATGTAGGTGTAGGGGCAGTTGACGGCACCGAACCCCGACAGCAGGGCCATCAGGGTGACCCCGATGACCCCCACGCGGCTGATCAGCTGCTCGATGGACAGGATGCCTGGGAGACACAGCATCAGAGGATGAGGAAACCCATAGCAACCCCTCCCCAGCCAATCAGCAGACCCTCTTTTGATGAAGAGTGTTTTAAAATGACAGAAATTATGGAAAATACCGATCACAGGAGTGAGATGAATGATCAATACTAAACAAGTAGCAACTAGCAGGAATTCATTGGGTAGTGCTCAGAAAATAGTAACCTAATACTTGCAAAGCTGTCTGCAGTGTTACCTCGGGGGCGGGGTGGGGAGGGGGCTCACCGTGTTTGGGGCTTAGGATGGGGAAGGGGTCGCCCAGCTTCCAGAAGAAGTACATGAAGGTAAACCACACCACACACGCAAACAGGAGCTTCTGTCTCTGCACTGCGGAGCAAAGGAAAAGTATCATTACACAGGCTTAATGCATGAATCAGTTAATATATTACAAGAGATTAGTTTATTAAAAACATTTGAATATCATCATTCAAAGAATTCAACAATATTTCCAAAACAATGCTAAAAATGTTTGTTGACATTGAGGATTTGGATTTACACATCACAGCCTTTTGTTTACCATGTGACCGCAGACTGTTACTATTGGACCCACGACTCCACTTATTTTCTCCTACTCACGCAGGCGTATGTTGCTGACCACAAAGTAGCCGATGTAGAACGGCACCACGAAGATGAGCACAAGCAGGATCACGTACAAGTTCAGCTTCCAGTGGAAATACCGGGAGCTGAGGAGGGGTGTTCCATTAGTGTAGAGAGCAGGGTCACGATCGAACAACCCTCTGGGTCTTTGGTTATGACCCGGGGGGGCGGGGAGACACACACTTACCTACTGCTTAATGCACCAAGAATCTCAAAGATGATGAGCTCAAACATGGTGCATGAGAAGGCAAAGGTGATGGAGAAGACGACTTGGACCACATACTGCCGCACCTGTTGACCCAGAGGAGATTATCACCTGACATCAGACTGGGTCATAGAGGTAGGGTTTGTTTTCTTTGAATGAGATAAGCATTGAATCGTGACATAAACATTCTGAAGGAGACATTAATAGTTTAGGATATTGGAAAAATAACGCTGTTGTTTCTATGGAGACTGTAAATGGGTACCAACCTCGTAATCTTTGAACAGCTGTCGCATAAAGAACAGCCATCCGAAACCAAAGAAGAGCACCTGTGTGGGAATAAAGCCACAGGTGAGCGAAGGAGACTCCTGTCCTTCCTCAACCCAGAAGGGGAACCATCTGACAGTCCTACATCTCAAACGATCATTTAAGGACGTCGCGGTAATGTGGATAAAGTTGGCGCGGTACCTGAGAGGTGAACATGATGACGGAGTCCACGAGGAACGACATGCTCCAACCCGCCACGCGAGTCAACGGATTAAAGTTCAGATCGGTTTAATCCGGGCTCATTTTTATTTAACAGGACAATCGCAGTGTGAAGTGATGGTTTATTGTTGGGAGACAGTGCCTTCATTCTCACGGAGTCATTTGAGCTGTCAGACAGGCGGCATTTACGTCATCGACGAGCGCCGCTGTCGGTGGTTCCGTCGCACACGTCTGACGTTGGAGGAGCAACGACGCGAGGTTTGGACAGAATGGCCTCGAAATCAGACACGAGTTCCTTGTTTGTTCATTCAAATTATTAAAACATTATTTGTATTATTTGTATAGCACAACATGCATAGCTCCTATGCATAGCTCCTGTTATTGATGTATTCGTTCCCAAATTAAAATTACTTTAAAAATAATGTGGCGAATGAATCAAATCTTTTTGTTTCTTTTTTTCATATCATGATTACTATTTTGTTATTTACAATGCTGTCCATTTGTAAATAATAAGGTCATTTGATGCAGCAGGTAGATGAGACTGCAGGTTGACCAAGACATTCAGGATCGAACATCATTGAAACGTTTCTGTTGGGATTCAAACTGCTTTACCAATACTCAATAAACCTTCATAAAAGCCGACCCTATATGCCGTGACATTGTGTTTCAATGCCGTGACCCGGATTCGAACCGGGGTTGCTGCGGCCACAACGCAGAGTACTAACCACTATACGATCACGGCGAGCTACCAGGGCCGATGACGTTGCTACACAACCAAACCAAAACTGACAGAGTGGAGAACGTGACACGAGCAATTGCAGAGAATTTTTTTAATTATATCTACCGCTGGCTCTTTTTTAGAAGCAATTTTAGTGATGTGCAATATTCCTAACTTTTTATTTGTTTGAATTGTACTGTTCATTTTCATTGCATTTTGTTGCTTGTAAAGTAATTTTGACTTTGTAAGCGACTGGATACCTGAATTTCCCCAAGGGGATGAGAAAAGTACCTTGTTATAGGCCTGCTACCACGACTGCTAGTGGTGCTACTACTACTACGACGACGACGACGACGACGACGACGACGACGACGACGACGACGACGACGACGACGACGACGACGACGACGACGACGACGACGACGACGACGACGACGACGACGACGACGACGACGACGACGACGACGACGGAGAGTACTCTGCGTTGTGGCCGCAGCAACTCCGGTTCACGGCATTGAAAAACAATGTCACGGCATAAGGGTCAACATTAATCTGTAAAAGCCTAAAAAAGTTTGGTTTGTAGACGGTGGTTGTTGCTCTCTGCTTACATTTGGACGGGCATTTTTCATTTGAACACTTAAGTGTCACAGGTTATTCTGTTTAAATGCATATTTCCTCTATTCTGCTGTATAAGAACAAATTTATAGCTGATCATAGTTTTTTACGGGGTACGTTTTCGATTTGATTTGTATTTTAGCCTAATTACTTTGATTTGCTGTGGATTCCTTTCTGCTTTAACATGTGGATTCTCCTTATGGACTTAAAAGTGTTGAATCTTCAAGAACCCAAATGAGTTACCAACACATGAAATCCGGGTCACGGCTTTGAAACACAATGTCACGGCATAAGGGTCAACTTTTATCTGTATAAGGCTAAACAAGTTGTGTTTCGTTTGCCGTTGTTCTTTTTTTACATTTGGACGGACATATTTAATTTTAACACTTAAGTGTCACAGGTTATTCTGTTTAAGTGCATATTTCCTCTATTCTGCTGTATAAGAACAAATTTATAGCTGATGACAGTTTTTTTTTTAAATCATTTTTCACAGCCCTGGTAGTTCGCCGTGATCGTATAGTGGTTAGTACTCTGCGTTGTGGCCGCAGCAACCCCGGTTCGAATCCGGGTCACGGCATTGAAACACAATGTCACGGCATAAGGGTCATCTTTTATCTGTATAAGGCTAAACAAGTTGTGTTTGGTTTGTAGGCGTTTGCCGTTGTTCTGTTTTTACATTTGGACGGGCATATTTCATTTGAACACCAAGTGTCATAGGTTATTCTGTTTAAGTGCATATTTCTTCTATTCTGCTGTACAAGAACAAATTCATAGCTGATCATAGTTTTTTACGGGGTACGTTTTCGATTTGATTTGTATTTTAGCCTAATTACTTTGATTTGCTGTGGATTCCTTTCTGCTTAACATGTGGATTATCCTTATGGACTTTAAAGTGTTGCATCCTATAGAACCTAAATGTGTAACCAACACATGAAACTGATAGGAAGGCCTTTTTCACGGCCCTGGTAGTTCGCCGTGATCGTATAGTGGTTAGTACTCTGCGTTGTGGCCGCAGCAACCCCGGTCCGAATCCGGGTCACGTCATTGAAACACAATGTCACGGCATAAGGGTCAACTTTTATCTGTATAAGGCTAAACAAGTTGTATTTGGTTTGTAGGCGTTTGCAGTTGTTCTGTTTTTTCACAGTTGGACGGGCATATTTAATTTTAACACTTAGTGTCATTGGTTATTCTGTTTAAGTGCATATTTCCTCTATTCTGCTGTAAAAGAACAAATTTATAGCTGATGACAGTTTTTTTTTTCAATCTTTTTTCAAAGCCCTGGTAGTTCGCTGTGATCGTATAGTGGTTAGTACTCTGCGTTGTGGCCGTAGCAACCCCGGTTCGAATCCGGGTCACGGCATTGAAACACAATGTCACGGCATAAGGGTCAACTTTTATCTGTATAAGAATAAACAAGTTTGGTTTGTAGACGGTTGTTGTTGCTCTCTGTTTACATTTGGACGGGCATATTTCATTTGAACACTAATGCAGCGTCCACACCAAACGCGAAAATTCGCGTTGCTCCGCGCGAATCGCGTGTAAATCACCGCGGGGGTGAATGTGCCCCAGTAATGCGGCGCGGTGAAAGTATTCGCGCCGCGTGAGGGGAGGGGCAGTAAAGGCTGGTGTCGTAGAGTACCAGGTGCCGGCAAACTGCTACGATCAGTTGGTCGTCCATTGTTGTTTTCATGAGCGACGTTGACGTCATGACGTCAGAGTGAGTGTCAACGCTGATTGGCTTTCGCTTCAAAGCGTCACGCGAAGTTTTCGCGTGAGATGAATATATTCAACTCAAGCGAATTTCGCTTCCGAATTTCGCGTCTTTCGCGCCGCACCAAACGTATCGTTCGCGCCGCGCAAGAAGCATTCGCGTCCATTCGCATCTGTGCATTGACTTTCACGGCATTGAAACACAATGTCACGGCATAAGGGTCTACTTTTATCTGTATAAGGCTAAACAAGTTGTGTTTGGTTTGTAGGCGTTTGCCGTTGTTCTGTTTTTACAGTTGGACGGGCATATTTAATTTTAACACTTAAGTGTCATAGGTTATTCTGTTTAAGTGCATATTTCATCTATTCTGCTGTATAAGAACAAATTTATAGCTGATGATAGTTTTTTTTTGGAAATGTACTCGCGCACAGCCTCTGGTAGCTAGCCGTGATCGTATAGTGGTTAGTACTCTGCGTTGTGGCCGCAGCAACCCCAGTTCGAATCAGGGTCACGGCATAAGGGTGCACATGAATCCGTATAATGCTAAAAAAGTTTGGTTTGTAGACGGTTGTTGTTGCTCACTGCTTACATTTGGACAGGCATATTTCATTTGAACACTTAAGTGTCATAGGTTATTCTGTTTAAGTGCATATTTCCTCTATTCTGCTTTATAAGAACAAATTTATAGCTGATCATAGTTTTTTACGGGGTACGTTTTCGATTTGATTTGTATTTTAGCCTAATTTCTTTGATTTGCTGTAGATTCCTATCTGCTTAACATGTGGATTCTCCTTATGGACTTTAAAGTGTTTCATCTTATAGAACCCAAATGTGTAACCAGCACATGAAACTGAAAGAAGTCCTTTTTCACGGCCCTGGTAGTTCGCCGTGATCGTATAGTGGTTAGTACTCTGCGTTGTGGCCGCAGCAACCCCGGTTCGAATCCGGGTCACGGCATTGAAACACAATGTCACGGCATAAGGGTCAACTTTTATCTGTATAAGGCTAAACAAGTTGTATTTGGTTTGTAGGCGTTTGCCGTTGTTCTGTTTTTTCACAATGGGACGGGCATATTTAATTTGAACACACTTAAGTGGTCATAGGTTATTCTGTTTAAAGTGCATATTTCCCTCTATTCTGCTGTATAAGAACAAATTTATAGCTGATGATAGTTTTTTTTTGGAAATGTACTCGCACAGCTCTGGTAGCTCGCCGTGATCGTATAGTGGTTAGTACTCTCGCGTTGTGGCCGCCAGCAACCCCGTTCGATTCGAATCCGGGTCACGGCATTGACGTCTCAATGTCACGGCATAAGGGTCCACATTAATCCGTATAATGCTAAAGAAGTTTGGTTTGTAGACGGTTGTTGTTGCTCTCTGCTTACACATTTGGACAGGCATATTTCATTTGAACACTAAAGTGTCATAGGTTATTTCTGTTTAAGTGCATATTTCTCTATTCTGCTTTATAAGAACAAATTTATAGCTGATCATAGTTTTTTACGGGGTACGTTTTCGATTTTGATTGTGATTTTAGCCTAATTTCTTTGATTTGCTGTGGATTCCGTTCTGCTTAACATGTGGATTCTCCTTATGGACTTTAAAGTGTTTCATTTTATATATGAACCAATGTGTTACCAAACACATGAAACTGAAAGAAGTCCTTTTTCACGGCCCTGCGTAGTTCGCCATGATCGTTATAGTGGTTAATACTCTGCGTTGTGGCCGCCAGCAACCCCGGTTCGAATCCCGGTCACGGGCATTGTAACACAATGTCACGGCATAAGGGTCAACTTTTATCTGTATAAGGCTAACAAGTTGTGTTTGGTTTGTAGGCGTTTGCCATTGTTCTGTTTTTACAGTTCGACGGCATATTTAATTTTAACACTTAAAGTGTCATAGGTTATTCTGTTAAAGTGCATATTTCCTCTATTCTGCTTTATAAGAACAAATTTATAGCTGATCATAGTTTTTTACGGGGTACGTTTTCGATTTGATTTGTATTTTAGCCTAATTTCTTTGATTTGCTGTAGATTCCTATCTGCTTAACATGTGGATTCTCCTTATGGACTTAAAAGTGTTGCATCTTATAGAACCCAAATGTGTAACCAACACATGAAACTGAAGGAAGGCCTTTTTCACGACCCTGGTAGTTCGCCGTGATCGTATAGTGGTTAGTACTCTGCGTTGTGGCCGCAGCAACCCCGGTTCGAATCCGGGTCACGGCATTGAAACACAATGTCACGGCATAGGGTCAACTTTTATCTGTATATCTGTATAAGGCGCTAAACAAGTTGTGTTTGGTTTTGTAGGCCGTTTGCCATTGTTCTGTTTTTACAGTTCGACGGGCATATTTAATTTTAACACTTAAGTGTCATAGGTTATTCTGTTTAAGTGCATATTTCCTCTATTCTGCTGTATAAGAACAAATTTATAGCTGATGATAGTTTTTTTTTGGTGATGTACTCGCACAGTCCTGGTAGTTTGCCGTGATCGTATAGTGGTTAGTACTCTGCGTTGTGGCCGCAGCAACCCCGGTTCGAATCCGGGTAACGGCATTGAAACAAAATGTCACGGCATAAGGGTCCACATTAATCCGTCTAAGGCTAAGAAAGTTTGGTTTGTAGACGGTTGTGGTTGCTCTCTGCTTACATTTGGACTGGCATATTTCATTTGAACACTAAGGGTCATAGGTTATTCTGTTTAAGATTATATTTCCTCTATTCTGCTTTATAAGAACAAATTTATAGCTGATCATAGTTTTTTACGGGGTACGTTTTCGATTTGATTTTTATTTTAGCCTAATTTCTTTGATTTGCTGTAGATTCTATCTGCTTAACATGTGGATTCTCCTTATGGACTTAAAAGTGTTGCATCTTATAGAACCCAAATGTGTAACCAACACATGAAACTGAAGGAAGGCCTTTTTCACGGCCCTGGTAGTTCGCCGTGATCGTATAGTGGTTAGTACTCTGCGTTGTGGCCGCAGCAACCCCGGTTCGAATCCGGGTCACGGCATTGAAACACAATGTCACGGCATAAGGGTCAACTTTTATCTGTATAAGGCTAAACAAGTTGTGTTTGGTTTGTAGGCGTTTGCCATTGTTCTGTTTTTACAGTTGGACGGGCATATTTAATTTTAACACTAAGTGTCATAGGTTATTCTGTTTAAGTGCATATTTCCTCTATTCTGCTGTAAAAGAACAAATTCATAGCTGATGACAGTTTTTTTTTAAATCTATTTTCAAAGCCCTGGTAGTTCGCCGTGATCGTATAGTGGTTAGTACTCTGCGTTGTGGCCGCAGCAACCCCGGTTCGAATCCGGGTCACGGCATTGAAACACAATGTCACGGCATAAGGGTCAAATTTTATCTGTATAAGGCTAAACAAGGTGTGTTTGGTTTGTAGGCGTTTGCCATTTTTCTGTTTTTACAGTTCGACGGGCATATTTAATTTGAACACTTAAGTGTCATAGGTTATTCTGTTTAAGTGCATATTTCCTCTATTCTGCCTGTATAAGAACAAATTTATAGCTGAATGATATATTTTTTTTTGGTAATGTACTCGCACAGCCTTGGTAGTTCGCCGTGATCGTATAGTGGTTAGTACTCTGCGTTGTGGCCGCAGCAACCCCGGTTCGAATCCGGGTCACGGCATTGAAACACAATGTCACGGCATAAGGGTCCAACTTTTATCTGTATTAAGGCTAAAACAAGTGTGTTTGGTTTGTAGGCGTTTGCTGTTGTTCTGTTTTTTACAGTTGGGACGGGCATATTTAATTTTGACAACTTAAGTGTCATAGGTTATTCTGTTTAAGTGCATATTTCCTTCTATTCTGCTGTAATAAGAACAAATTTATAGCTGATGATAGTTTTTTTTTTGGAAGTGTACTCGCACAGCTCTGGTAGCTCGCCCGTGATCGTATAGTGGTTATAGTACTCTGCGTTGTGGCCGTTGTATTTTAGCCTAATTATTCTTTGATTTGCTGTAGATCCTTTCTGCTTAACATGTGGATTCTCCTTATGGACTTAAAAGTGTTGCATCTTATAGAACCCAAATGTGTTACCAACACAATGAAACTGATGGAAGGCATTTTTCACGGCCGTGGTAGTTCGCCGTGATCGTATAGTGGTTAGTACTCTGCGTTGTGGCCGCAGCAACCCCGGTTCGAATCCGGGTCACGGCATTGAAACACATTGTCACGGCGTAAGGGTCAACATTAATCTGTATAAGAATAAACAAGTTTGGTTTGTAGACGGTTGTTGTTGCTCTCTGCTTACATTGGACAGGCATATTTTCATTTGAACACTTAAGTGTCATAGGTTATTCTGTTTAAGTGCATATTTCCTCTATTCTGCTTTATAAGAACAAATTTATAGCTGATCATAGTTTTTTACGCGGGTACGTTTTCGATTTGATTTGTATTTTAGCCTAATTTCTTTGATTTGCTGTAGATTCCTATCTGCTTAACATGTGGATTCTCCTTATGGACTTTAAAGTGTTTCATCTTATAAGAACCCACAATGTGTAAACCAACACATGGAAACTGAAAGGAAGTCCTTTTTCACGGCCTGGTAGTTCGCCGTGATCGTATAGTGGTTAGTACTCTGCGGTTGTGGCCGCAGCAACACCCCGGTTCGAATCCGGGTCACGGCATTGAAACACAATGTCACGGCATAAGGGTCAACTTTTTATCTGTATAAGGCTAAACAAGTTGTATTTGGTTTGTAGGCGTTTGCCGTTGTTCTGTTTTTTTCACAATGGGACGGCATATTTTAATTTGAACACTTAAGTGTCAGAGGTTATTCTGTTTAAGTGCATATTCCTCTATTCTGCTGTATAAGAAACAAATTTATAGCTGATGATAGTTTTTTTTTGGTAATGTACTCGCACAGCCCTGGTAGTTCGCCGTGATCGTATAGTGGGTTAGTACTCTGCGTTGTGGCCGCAGCAACCCCGGTTCGAATCCGGGTCACGGCATTGAAACACAAATGTCACGGCATAAGGGTCAACTTTTATCTGTATAAGGCTAAACAAGTTGTGTTTGGTTTGTAGGCGTTTGCTGTTGTTCTGTTTTTACAGTTGGACGGGCATATTTAATTTTAACACTTAAGTGTCATAGGTTATTCTGTTTAAGTGCATATTTCCTCTATTCTGCTGTATAAGAACAAATTTATAGCTGATGATAGTTTTTTTTTGGAAGTGTACTCGCACAGCTCTGGTAGCTCGCCGTGATCGTATAGTGGTTAGTACTCTGCGTTGTGGCCGTTGTATTTTAGCCTAATTTCTTTGATTTGCTGTAGATTCCTTTCTGCTTAACATGTGGATTCTCCTTATGGACTTAAAAGTGTTGCATCTTATAGAACCCAAATGTGTTACCAACACATGAAACTGATGGAAGGCATTTTTCACGGCCGTGGTAGTTCGCCGTGATCGTATAGTGGTTAGTACTCTGCGTTGTGGCCGCAGCAACCCCGGTTCGAATCCGGGTCACGGCATTGAATCACAATGTCACGGCGTAAGGGTCAACATTAATCTGTTTAAGAATAAACAAGTTTGGTTTGTAGACGGTTGTTGTTGCTCTCTGCTTACATTTGGACAGGCATATTTCATTTGAACACTTAAGTGTCATAGGTTATTCTGTTTAAGTGCATATTTCCTCTATTCTGCTTTATAAGAACAAATTTATAGCTGATCATAGTTTTTTACGGGGTACGTTTTCGATTTGATTTGTATTTTAGCCTAATTTCTTTGATTTGCTGTAGATTCCTATCTGCTTAACATGTGGATTCTCCTTATGGACTTTAAAGTGTTTCATCTTATAGAACCCAAATGTGTAACCAACACATGAAACTGAAAGAAGTCCTTTTTCACGGCCCTGGTAGTTCGCCGTGATCGTATAGTGGTTAGTACTCTGCGTTGTGGCCGCAGCAACCCCGGTTCGAATCCGGGTCACGGCATTGAAACACAATGTCACGGCATAAGGGTCAACTTTTATCTGTATAAGGCTAAACAAGTTGTATTTGGTTTGTAGGCGTTTGCCGTTGTTCTGTTTTTTCACAATGGGACGGGCATATTTAATTTGAACACTTAAGTGTCATAGGTTATTCTGTTTAAGTGCATATTTCCTCTATTCTGCTGTATAAGAACAAATTTATAGCTGATGATAGTTTTTTTTTGGTAATGTACTCGCACAGCCCTGGTAGTTCGCCGTGATCGTATAGTGGTTAGTACTCTGCGTTGTGGCCGCAGCAACCCCGGTTCGAATCCGGGTCACGGCATTGAAACACAATGTCACGGCATAAGGGTCAACTTTTATCTGTATAAGGCTAAACAAGTTGTGTTTGGTTTGTAGGCGTTTGCTGTTGTTCTGTTTTTAAATGTTTTTAAATTGGTGATGTACTCGCACAGTCCTGGTAGTTTGCCGTGATCGTATAGTGGTTAGTACTCTGCGTTGTGGCCGCAGCAACCCCGGTTTGAATCCGGGTAACGGCATTGAAACAAAATGTCACGGCATAAGGGTCCACATTAATCCGTCTAAGGCTAAGAAAGTTTGGTTTGTAGACGGTTGTGGTTGCTCTCTGCTTACATTTGGACTGGCATATTTCATTTGAACACTAAGGGTCATAGGTTATTCTGTTTAAGATTATATTTCCTCTATTCTGCTTTATAAGAACAAATTTATAGCTGATCATAGTTTTTTACGGGGTACGTTTTCGATTTGATTTGTATTTTAGCCTAATTTCTTTGATTTGCTGTAGATTCCTATCTGCTTAACATGTGGATTCTCCTTATGGACTTAAAAGTGTTGCATCTTATAGAACCCAAATGTGTAACCAACACATGAAAATGAAGGAAGGCCTTTTTCACGACCCTGGTAGTTCGCCGTGATCGTATAGTGGTTAGTACTCTGCGTTGTGGCCCGCAGCAACCCCGGTTTCGAATCCGGTCACGGCATTGAAACACAATGTCACGGCATAAGGGTCAACTTTTATCTGTATAAAGGCTAAACAAGTTGTGTTTGGTTTGTAGGCGTTTGCCATTGTTCTGTTTTTTACAGTTGGACGGGCATATTTAATTTTAACACTAAGTGTCATAGGTTATTCTGTTTAAGTGCATATTTCCTCTATTCTGCTGTAAAAGAACAAATTCATAGCTGATGACAGTTTTTTTTTAAATCTATTTTCAAAAGCCCTGGTAGTTCGCCGTGATCGTATAGTGGTTAGTACTCCTGCGTTGTGGCTGCAGCAACCCCGGTTCGAATCCGGGTCACGGCATTGAAACACAATGTCACGGCATAAAGGGTCAAATTTTATCTGTATAAGGCAAAACAAGATGTGTTTGGTTTGTAGGCGTTTGCCATTGTTCTGTTTTTACAGTTCGACGGGCATATTTAATTTTAACACTTAAGTGTCATAGGTTATTCTGTTTAAGTGCATATTTCCTCTATTCTGCTGTATAAGAACAAATTTATAGCTGATGATAGTTTTTTTTTGGTAATGTACTCGCACAGCCCTGGTAGTTCGCCGTGATCGTATAGTGGTTAGTACTCTGCGTTGTGGCCGCAGCAACCCCGGTTCGAATCCGGGTCACGGCATTGAAACACAATGTCACGGCATAAGGGTCAACTTTTATCTGTATAAGGCTAAACAAGTTGTGTTTGGTTTGTAGGCGTTTGCTGTTGTTCTGTTTTTACAGTTGGATGGGCATATTTAATTTTAACACTTAAGTGTCATAGGTTATTCTGTTTAAGTGCATATTTCCTCTATTCTGCTGTATAAGAACAAATTTATAGCTGATGATAGTTTTTTTTTGGAAGTGTACTCGCACAGCTCTGGTAGCTCGCCGTGATCGTATAGTGGTTAGTACTCTGCGTTGTGGCCGCAGCAACCCCGGTTCGAATCCGGGTCAAGGCATTGACGCTCAATGTCACGGCATAAGGGTCCACATTAATCCGTATAATGCTAAAGAAGTTTGGTTTGTAGACGGTTGTTGTTGCTCTCTGCTTACATTTGGACGGGCATATTTCATTTGAACACTAAGTGTCATAGGTTATTCTGTTTAAGTGCATATTTCCTCTATTCTGCTGTAAAAGAACAAATTTATAGCTGTTGACAGTTTTTTTTTTAAATTTATTTTCACAGCCCTGGTAGTTCGCCGTGATCGTATAGTGGTTAGTACTCTGCGTTGTGGCCGCAGCAACCCCGGTCCGAATCCGGGTCACGGCATTGAAACACAATGTCACGGCATAAGGGTCAACTTTTATCTGTATAAGGCTAAACAATTTGTGTTTGGTTTGTAGGCGTTTGCCATTGTTCTGTTTTTACAGTTGGACGGGCATATTTAATTTTAACACTAAGTGTCATAGGTTATTCTGTTTAAGTGCATATTTCCTCTATTCTGCTGTAAAAGAACAAATTCATAGCTGATGACAGTTTTTTTTTAAATCTATTTTCAAAGCCCTGGTAGTTCGCCGTGATCGTATAGTGGTTAGTACTCTGCGTTGTGGCCGCAGCAACCCCGGTTCGAATCCGGGTCACGGCATTGAAACACAATGTCACGGCATAAGGGTCAAATTTTATCTGTATAAGGCTAAACAAGGTGTGTTTGGTTTGTAGGCGTTTGCCATTTTTCTGTTTTTACAGTTCGACGGGCATATTTAATTTTAACACTTAAGTGTCATAGGTTATTCTGTTTAAGTGCATATTTCCTCTATTCTGCTGTATAAGAACAAATTTATAGCTGATGATATTTTTTTTTTGGTAATGTACTCGCACAGCCCTGGTAGTTCGCCGTGATCGTATAGTGGTTAGTACTCTGCGTTGTGGCCGCAGCAACCCCGGTTCGAATCCGGGTCACGGCATTGAAACACAATGTCACGGCATAAGGGTCAACTTTTATCTGTATAAGGCTAAACAAGTTGTGTTTGGTTTGTAGGCGTTTGCTGTTGTTCTGTTTTTACAGTTGGACGGGCATATTTAATTTTAACACTTAAGTGTCATAGGTTATTCTGTTTAAGTGCATATTTCCTCTATTCTGCTGTATAAGAACAAATTTATAGCTGATGATAGTTTTTTTTTGGAAGTGTACTCGCACAGCTCTGGTAGCTCGCCGTGATCGTATAGTGGTTAGTACTCTGCGTTGTGGCCGCAGCAACCCCGGTTCGAATCCGGGTCAAGGCATTGACGCTCAATGTCACGGCATAAGGGTCCACATTAATCCGTATAATGCTAAAGAAGTTTGGTTTGTAGACGGTTGTTGTTGTTGCTCTCTGCTTACATTTGGACGGGCATATTTCATTTGAACACTAAGTGTCATAGGTTATTCTGTTTAAGTGCATATTTCCTCTATTCTGCTGTAAAAAGAACAAATTTATAGCTGTTGACAGTTTTTTTTTTAAATTTATTTTCACAGCCCTGGTAGTTCGCCGTGATCGTATAGTGGTTAGTACCCTGCGTTGTGGCCGCAGCACACCCCGGTTCGAATCCGGGTCACGGCATTGAACACAATGGTCACGGCATAAGGGACAACTTTTATCTGTATAGGAATTAACAAGATTGGTTTGTAGACGGTTGTTGATGCTCTCTGCTTACATTTGAGCCGGGCATATTTCATTTAACACTAAGGGTCAGAGGTTATTTCTGTTTAAGTGCAATATTTCCTCTATTTCTGCTGTACAAGAACAAATTTATAGCTGATCATAGTTTTTTACGGCGTACGTTTTCGATTTGATTTGTATTTTAGCCTAATTTCTTTGATTTGCTGTGGATTCCTTTCTGCTTAACATGTGGATTCTCCTTATGGACTTTAAAGTGTTGCATCTTATAGAACCTAAATGTGTTACCAACACATGAAACTGAAAGAAGTCCTTTTTCACGGCCGTGGTAGTTCGCCGTGATCGTGTAGTGGTTAGTTCTCTGCGTTGTGGCCGCAGCAACCCCGGTTCGAATCCAGGTCACGGCATTGAAACACAATGTCACTGCATAAGGTCAACTTTTATCTGTATAAGGCTAAACAGTTGTATTTGGTTTTGTAGGGCGTTTGCGTTGTTCGATTTATTTTCACAGTTGGACGGGCATATTTAATTTTAACACTAAGTGTCATAGTTATTCTGTTTAAGTGGCATATTTCCTCTATTCTGGCTTGCTATAAAGAACTAAATTCATAGCTGATGACAGTTTTTTTGAAATCTTTTTTCACAGCTCTGGTAGTTCGCCGTGATCGTATAGTGGTTAAGTACTCTGCGTTGTGGCCGCAGCAACCCCGGTTCGAATCCGGGTCACGGCATTGAAAACACCAATGTCACGGCATAAGGGTCAACTTTTATCGTGTATAAGGCTAAACAAGTTGTATTTGGTTTGTAGGGCCGTTTGCCGTTTGTTCTGTTTTTCACAGTTGGACGGGCATATTTTAATTTTAACACTTAAGTGTCACAGGTTATTCTGTTTAAGTGCATATTTGCCTCTATTCTGCTGTATAAAGAACAAATTTCATAGCTGATGATAGTTTTTTTTTGAGAAATGTTACTTCGCACAGCCTCTGGTAGTTCGCCGTGATCGTGTAGTGGCTTAGTACTCTGCGTTGTGGCCGGCAGCAACCCCGGTCGAATTTCTAAAAAAACAGCGCCACCTATACGCCTGGAACATGAAGTAGCGTTTTTGAGTCGTATTGAGATGGATCCGTGTGGACGCAAATGTTCTTGAAACGATGCCAGGGAAAACGGAGAAAAAAAAGATCGTTTTGGTACGTGTGGACTTGGCCTAAGGGTCATAGGTTATTCTGTTTAAGTGCATATTTCCTCTATTCTGCTGTACAAGAACAAATTCATAGCTGATCATAGTTTTTTACGGGGTACGTTTTCGATTTGATTTGTATTTTAGCCTAATTTCTTTGATTTGCTGTAAGATTCCTAATCTGCTTTAACATGTGGATTCTCTCCTTATGGACTTAAAAGTGTTGCTAATCTTATAGAACCCAAATGTGTGGACCAACACAATGAAACTGATGGAAAGCTTTTTTCCACGGCCGTGGTAGTTCGCCGTGATCGTATAAGTGGTTAGTACTCTGCGTTGTGGGCCGCAGCAACCCCCGGTTCGAATCCGGGTCAACGGCATTGAAACACAATGTCACGGCATAAAGGTCAAACTTTTATCTGTATAAGGGCTAAACAAGTTGTGTTTGGTTTGTAGGCGTTTGCCGTTGTTTCTGTTTTTACAGGTTGGACGGGCATATTTAATTTTAACACTTAAGTGTCATAGGTTATTCTGTTTAAGTGCATATTTCCTCTATTCTGCTGTATAAGAACAAATTTATAGCTGATGATAGTTTTTTTTTGGTAATGTACTCGCACAGTCCTGGTAGTTCGCCGTGATCGTATAGTGGTTAGTACTCTGCGTTGTGGCCGCAGCAACCCCGGTTCGAATCCGGGTCACGGCATTGAAACACAATGTCACGGCATAAGGGTCCACATTAATCCGTCTAAGGCTAAGAAAGTTTGGTTTGTAGACGGTTGTTGTTGCTCTCTGCTTACATTTGGACTGGCATATTTCATTTGAACACTAAAGTGTCATAGGTATTCTGTTTAAGTGCATATTTCCTCTATTCTGCTGTATAAGAACAAATTTATAGATGATGATTAGTTTTTTTTTGTGGTAATGTACTCTCGCACAGTCCTGTTCGTAGTTAGCGCTATTTCGTTGATCGTATAGTGGTTAGTACTTTCTGCGTTGGTGGCCCCGCAGCAACCCCAGGTTCGAAATCCGAGCGTCACGGCAGTTAAAACACAATGTCACGGCAATAAGGGTCCACATTAATTCTCGTCTAAGGCTAAGAAAGTTTGGTTTGTGTACGACGTGTTGTTTTGCTCTCTGCTTACATTTGGGACCTGGCATATTTCATTTGAACACTAAGGGTCATAGGTTATTCGTTTTAAGTGCATATTCCTCTATTCTGCTGTACAAGAACAAATTTCAAAGCTGATCATTGTTTTGTTTACGGGGTACGATTTCGATTTGATTTGTAATTTTAGCCGTTGTATATGTTTCTTTACAGTTTGACGTGTATGCATCCTTTCTTTTTAACATGTGGATTCTCCTTATGGTGAATTCTTAAAAGTGTTGCAATCTTAATAAACCCAACATGTGTAAACAACACATGATGAAACTGATTTGAAAGGCCTTTTTTCACGGCCCGTGGTAGTTCGCCGTGATCGTATAGTGGTTAGTACTCTGCGTTGTGGCCGCAGCAACCCCGGTTCGAATCCGGGTCACGGCATTGAAACACAATGTCACGGCATAAGGGTCAACTTTTATCTGTATAAGGCTAAACAAGTTGTGTTTGGTTTGTAGGCGTTTGCCATTGTTCTGTTTTTACAGTTGGACGGGCATATTTAATTTTAACACTTAAGTGTCATAGGTTATTCTGTTTAAGTGCATATTTCCTCTATTCTGCTGTATAAGAACAAATTTATAGCTGATGATAGTTTTTTTTTGGAAGTGTACTCGCACGAGCTTTGATTTGTATTTTAGCCTAATTTCTTTGATTTGCTGTAGATTCCTATCCTGCTTAACATGTGGATTTCTCCTTATGGACTTAAAAGTGTTTGCATCTTATTAGAACCCAAATGTGTTACCAACACATGAAACTGATGGAAAGCTTTTTCACGGCCCTGGTAGTTCGCCGTGATCGTATAGTGGTTAGTACTCTGCGTTGTGGCCGCAGCAACCCCGGTTCGAATCCGGGTCACGGCATTGAAACACAATGTCACGGCATAAGGGTCAACTATTTATCTGTATAAGGCTAAACAAGTTGTGTTTGGTTTGTAGGCGTTTGCCATTGTTCTGTTTTTACAGTTCGACGGGCATATTTAATTTTAACACTTAAGTGTCATAGGTTATTCTGTTTAAGTGCATATTTCCTCTATTCTGCTGTATAAGAACAAATTTATAGCTGATGATAGTTTTTTTTTGGAAATGTACTCGCACAGCTCTGGTAGCTCGCCGTGATCGTATAGTGGTTAGTACTCTGCGTTGTGGCCGCAGCAACCCCGGTTCGAATCCGGGTCACGGCATAAGGGTGCACATGAATCCGTATAATGCTAAAAAAGTTTGGTTTGTAGACGGTTGTTGTTGCTCTCTGCTTACATTTGGACAGGGCATAATTTCATTTGAACTCTAAGTGTCATAGGTTAATTCTGTTTAAGTGCATATTTCCTCTATTCTGCTGCTGTTATGAAGAAACAAAATTTATAGATGATGATCATAGTTTTTTTTGGTGATATGTACTCGCACAGATCCTGGTATGTTCGCCCGTGATCGTGATAGTGCTGTAGTATTCTGCGTTGTGCTGCTGTAACCACGTGGATTCGAATCCCGCTTCATGGCACTTAAAACATGTTGCACATGTCAATGCAAAGGGTCCACATTAATTCCGTCTAAGGCTAAGAAACTGTTTGGTTTGTTGACGGCTGTGTTGTTGCCGTCTCTGCTTACATTTGGACTGCATATTCGTTGTGCAGCACTACCCAGGTCGACATAGGTTATTCTGTTTAAGTGCATATTTCCTATATGCTAGCTATACAAGAACAAATCAAAGCTGATCATAGTTTATTCACGTGGGTACGCATTTCGCCATTTGATTTGTATTTTAGCTCAATTTCTTTGATTTGCTGTAGATCCCTTTCTGCTTACATGTGGATTCTCCTTATGGAACTTAAAAGTGTTGCATCTTATAGAACACCAAATGTGTAACACAACACATGAAACTGATGGAAGGCCTTTTTCACGACAGTCCGTGGTAGTTCGCCGTGATCGTATAGTGGTTAGTACTCTGCCGTTGTGGCGCCGCAGCAACCCCGGTTTCGAATCCGGGTCACGGCATTGTAAACACAATGTCACGGCGTAAGGGTCAACTTTTATCTGTATAAGGCTAAACATGTTGTGTTTGGTGTTGTAGGCGTTTGCCATGTGTTCTGTTTTAACAGTTGGACGGGCAAATTTAATTTTAAACACTTAAGTGTCATAGGTTATTCTGTTTAAGTGCATATTTCCTCTATTCTGCTTTATAAGAACAAATTTATAGCTGATCATAGTTTTTTACGGGGTACGTTTTCGATTTGATTTGTATTTTAGCCTAATTTCTTTGATTTGCTGTAGATTCCTATCTGCTTAACATGTGGATTCTCCTTATGGACTTAAAAGTGTTGCATCTTATAGAACCCAAATGTGTAACCAACACATGAAACTGAAGGAAGGCCTTTTTCACGACCCTGGTAGTTCGCCGTGATCGTATAGTGGTTAGTACTCTGCGTTGTGGCCCGCAGCAACCCCGGTTCGAAATCCGGGTCACGGCATTGAAACACAATGTCACGGCATAAGGGTCAATTTTTATCTGTATAAAGGCTAAACAAGTTGTGTTTTGGTTTGTAGGCGTTTGCCATTGTTCTGTTTTTTACAGTTCGACGGGAATATTTAATTTTAACACTTAAGTGTCATAGGTTATTCTGTTTAAGTGCATATTTCCTCTATTCTGCTGTATAAGAACAAATTTATAGCTGATGATAGTTTTTTTTTGGAAATGTACTCGCACAGCTCTGGTAGCTCGCCGTGATCGTATAGTGGTTAGTACTCTGCGTTGTGGCCGCAGCAACCCCGGTTCGAATCCGGGTCACGGCATTGACGCTCAATGTCACGGCATAAGGGTCCACATTAATCCGTATAATGCTATTAAACAAGTTTGGTTTGTAGGACGGTTGTTTGATTGCTCTCTGCTTACATTTGGACGGGCATATTTCATTTGAAACACTAAGGGTCATAGGTTATTCTGTTTAAGTGCATATTTCCCTCTATTTCTGCTGTACAAGAACAAATTTATAGCTGATCATAGTTTTTTACGGCGTACGTTTTCGATTTGATTTGTATTTTAGCCTAATTTCTTTGATTTGCTGTGGATTCCTTTCTGCTTAACATGTGGATTCTCCTTATGGACTTTAAAGTGTTGCATCTTAATAGAACCTAAATGTGTTACACCAACACATGAAACTGAAAGAAGTCCTTTTTCACGGCCCTGGTAGTTCGCCGCCGTGATCGTAATAGTGGTTAGTATCTCTGCGTTGTGGCCGCAGCAAACCTGTTTCGAATCCGGGTCACGGTCATTGGAAACACAATGTCACGGCGATAAGGGTCAACTTTTTAATGTATAAAGCTTAACAAGTTGTATTTGGTTTGTAGGCGTTTGCCGTTGTTCTGTTTTTTCACAGTTGGACGGGCATATTTAATTTTAAACACTAAGTGTCATAGGTTATTCTGTTTAAGTGCATATTCTCCTCTATTCTGCTGTGTAAAAGAAACAAATATTCATAGCTGATGACAGTTTTTTTTTAAATCTTTTTTCACAGCCCTGGTAGTTCGCCGTGATCGTATAGTGGTTAGTACTCTGCGTTGTGGCCGCAGCAACCCCGGTTCGAATCCGGGTCACGGCATTGAAACACAATGTCACGGCATAAGGGTCAACTTTTATCTGTATAAGAATAAACAAGTTTGGTTTGTAGACGGTTGTTGTTGCTCTCTGCTTACATTTGGACGGGCATATTTCATTTGAACACTAAGTGTCATAGGTTATTCTGTTTAAGTGCATATTTCCTCTATTCTGCTTTATAAGAACAAATTCATAGCTGATCATAGTTTTTTACGGGGTACCTTTTCGATTTGATTTGTATTTTAGCCTAATTTCTTTGATTTGCTGTAGATTCCTATCTGCTTAACATGTGGATTCTCCTTATGGACTTAAAAGTGTTGCATCTTATAGAACCCAAATGTGTACCAACACATGAAACTGATGGAAAGCCTTTTTCACGGCCCTGGTAGTTCGCCGTGATCGTATAGTGGTTAGTACTCTGCGTTGTGGCCGCAGCAACCCCGGTTCGAATCCGGGTCACGGCATTGAAACACAATGTCACGGCATAAGGGTCAACTTTTATCTGTATAAGGCTAAACAAGTTGTGTTTGGTTTGTAGGCGTTTGCCGTTGTTCTGTTTTTACAGTTGGACGGGCATATTTAATTTTAACACTAAGTGTCATAGGTTATTCTGTTTAAGTGCATATTTCCTCTATTCTGCTGTAAAAGAACAAATTCATAGCTGATGAAAGTTTTTTTTTAAGTCTTTTTTCACAGCTCTGGTAGTTCGCCGTGATCGTATAGTGGTTAGTACTCTGCGTTGTGGCCGCAGCAACCCCGGTTCGAATCCGGGTCACGGCATAAGGGTGCACATGAATCCGTATAATGCTAAAAAAGTTTGGTTTGTAGACGGTTGTTGTTGCTCTCTGCTTACATTTGGACAGGCATATTTCATTTGAACTCTAAGTGTCATAGGTTATTCTGTTTAAGTGCATATTTCCTCTATTCTGCTGTATAAGAACAAATTTATAGATGATGATAGTTTTTTTTTCGTACGGGGTTACGTTCTCGATTTGAAGTTGCATATTTTCCACTAATTTCTTGCTGCTATAGAGAACATATCTTAACAGTGATCGATGACATAAAAGTGTTCTCTTATAGACAAATGTGGTAACACATGTACTGACGGAGCACTGTTTCCGGGCCTGAGTAGTTCGCCGTGATCGTATAGTGTGGTTAGTACTACTCTGCGTTGTGGCCGCAGCAAACCCCGGTTCGAATCCGGGTCACGGCATTGAACAACAAAGGTCACGGCATAAGGGTCCAACTTTATCTGTCTAAGGCTAAAGAAAGTTTTGGTTTGTAGACGTTGGTTGTTGTTGCTTCTCTTGCTTACATTTGGACTGGCATATTTCATTTGAACACTAAGTGGTCATAGGTTATTCTGTTTAAGTGCATATTTCCTCTATTCCTGCTGTACAAGAAACAAATTCAAAGCTGATCATTGTTTTTTACGGGGTACGATTTTCGATTTGATTTGGTATTTTAGCCGAAATATTTCTTTGATTTGCTGTAGATCCCTTTCTGCTTAACATGTGGATTCTCCTTATGGACTTAAAAAGTGTTTGCATCTTATATAGAACCCAAAGTGTGTAACCAACACATGAAACTGATGGAAGGCCTTTTTCACGGCCGTGGTAGTTCGCCGTGATCGTAATAGTGGTTAGTACCTCTTGCGTTGTGGCCGCAGCCAAACCCCGGTTCGAATCCGGGTCACGGCATTGTATACACACAATGTCACGGCGTAAGGGTCAACCTGTTAATCTGATATAAGGCTAAAACAAGTTGTGTTTGGTTTGTAGGCCGTTTGCCATTGTTTCTGTTTTTACAGTTGGACGGGCATATTTAATTTTAACACTTAAGTGTCATAGGTTATTCTGTTTAAGTGCATATTTCCTCTATATTCTGCTTCATAAGAACAAATTTATAGCTGATCATATAGTTTTTTTACGGGGTACGTTTTCGATTTGATTTGTATTTTTAGCCTAATATTCTTTGATTTGCTGTAGATTCCTATCTGCTTAACATGTGGATTTCTCCTTATGGACTTAAAAAGTGTTGACATCTTATAGAAACCCAAATGTGTTACCAACACATGAAACTGATTGGAAAGCTTTTTCACGGGCCCTGTAGTTCGCCGTGATCGTATAGTGGTTAGTACTCTGCGTGGTGGGCCGCAAGCAACCCGGTTTCGAATCCGGGTCACGAGTATTGAAACACAATGTCACGGCATAAGGGTCAACTTAATTATCTGTATAAGGCTAAACAAGTTGTGTCTTGGTTTGTAGAGCGCGTTTGCCCTTGTTTCTGTTTTTACAGTTGGACGGCATATTTAATTTTAACACTTAAGTGTCATAGGTTATTCTGTTTAAGTGCATATTTCCTCTATTCTGCTGTATAAGAACAAATTTATTAGCTGATGATACTTTTTTTTTGGAAAATGTACTCGCACAGCTCTGGTCAGCTCGCCGTGATCGTATAGTGGTTAGTACTCTGCGTTGTGGCCCGCAGCAACCCCGGGTTCCGAATCCGGGTCACGGCATAAGGGTGCACATGAATCCGTATAAATGCTAAAAAAAGTTTGGTTTGTGAGGACGGTTTGTTGTTGCCTCTGGTGCTTACATTTGGACAGGCATATTTCATTTGAACTCTAAGTGTCATAGGTTATTCTGTTTAAGTGCATATTTCCTCTATTCTGCTGTATAAGAACAAATTTATAGATGATGATGATAGTTTTTTTTTTGGTAATTGTACTCGCACAGTCCTGGTAGTTTCGCCGTGATCGTAATAGTGGTTAGTTACTCTGCGTTGTGGCCGCAGCAACCCCGGTTTCGGAATCCGGGTCACGGCATTGAAACACCATGTCACGGCATAAGGGTCCACATTAATCCGTCTAAGGCTAAGAAAGTTTGGGTTTGTAGGAACGGTTGTTGTTTGCTCTCTTGCTTACATTTGGACTGGCATATTTCATTTGAACACTAAGGGTCATAGGTTATTCTGTTTAAGTGCATATTTCCTCTATTCTGCTGTACAAGAACAAATTCAAAGCTGATCATTGTTTTTTACGGGGTACGATTTCGATTTGATTTGTATTTTAGCCTAATTTCTTTGATTTGCTGTAGATCCCTTTCTGCTTAACATGTGGATTCTCCTTATGGACTTAAAAGTGTTGCATCTTATAGAACCCAAATGTGTAACCAACACATGAAACTGATGGAAGGCCTTTTTCACGACGCGGCGTGGTAGTTCGCCGTGATCGTATAGGTGGTTAGTACTCTTGCGTTGTGGCCGCAGCAACCCCGGTTTCGAATCCGGGTCACGGCATTGTAACACAATGTCACGGCGTAAGGGTCAACTTTTATCTGTATAAGGCTAAACAAGTTGTGTTTGGTTTGTAGGCGTTTGCCATTGTTCTGTTTTTACAGTTGGACGGGCATATTTAATTTTAACACTTAAGTGTCATAGGTTATTCTGTTTAAGTGCATATTTCCTCTATTCTGCTTCATAAGAACAAATTTATAGCTGATCATAGTTTTTTACGGGGTACGTTTTCGATTTGATTTGTATTTTAGCCTAATTTCTTTGATTTGCTGTAGATTCCTATCTGCTTAACATGTGGATTCTCCTTATGGACTTAAAAGTGTTGCATCTTATAGAACCCAAATGTGTAACCAACAAAAATGAAAACTGATGGAAAGGCCCTTTTTCACGGCCCGTGGTAGTTCGCCGTGATCGTATAGTGGTTAGTACTCTGCGCGTTGTGGCCGCAGCAACCCCGTTCGAATCCGGGTCACGGCATTGTAACACAATGTCACGGCATAAGGGTAAACTATTATCTGTATAAGGCTAAACAAGTTGAGTTTGGTTTGTAGGCGTTTGCCATTGTTCTGTTTTTACAGTTCGACGGGCATATTTAATTTTAACACTTAAGTGTCATAGGTTATTCTGTTTAAGTGCATATTTCCTCTATTCTGCTGTATAAGAACAAATTTATAGCTGATGATATTTTTTTTTTGGTAATGTACTCGCACAGCCCTGGTAGTTCGCCGTGATCGTATAGTGGTTAGTACTCTGCGTTGTGGCCGCAGCAACCCCGGTTCGAATCCCGGTCACGGCATTGAAACACAATGTCACGGCATAAGGGACAACTTTTATCTGTATAGGAATTAACAAGTTTGGTTTGTAGACGGTTGTTGATGCTCTCTGCTTACATTTGGACGGGCATATTTCATTTGAACACTAAGGGTCATAGGTTATTCTGTTTAAGTGCATATTTCCTCTATTCTGCTGTACAAGAACAAATTTATAGCTGATCATAGTTTTTTACGGCGTACGTTTTCGATTTGATTTGTATTTTAGCCTAATTTCTTTGATTTGCTGTGGATTCCTTTCTGCTTAACATGTGGATTCTCCTTATGGACTTTAAAGTGTTGCATCTTATAGAACCTAAATGTGTTACCAACACATGAAACTGAAAGAAGTCCTTTTTCACGGCCGTGGTAGTTCGCCGTGAATCGTATAGTGGTTAGTTCTCTGCGTTGTGGCCGCAGCAACCCCGGTTCGAATCCAGGTCACGGCATTGAAACACAATGTCACGGCATAAGGGTCAACTTTTAACTGTATAAGGCTAAACAAGTTGTATTTGGTTTGTAGGCGTTTGCCGTTGTTCTGTTTTTTCACAGTTGGACGGGCATATTTAATTTTAACACTAAGTGTCATAGGTTATTCTGTTTAAGTGCATATTTCCTCTATTCTGCTGTAAAAGAACAAATTCATAGCTGATGACAGTTTTTTTTTTAAATCTTTTTTTCACAGCTCTGGTAGTTCGCCGTGATTCTTATAGTGGTTAGTACTCTCTGCGTTGTGGCCGCAGCCAACCCCGGTTCGAATCCGGGTCACGGCATTGAAACACAATGTCACGGCATAAGGGTCAACTTTTATCTGTATAAGAATAAACAAGTTTGGTTTGTAGACGGTTGTTGTTGCTCTCTGCTTACATTTGGACGGGCATATTTCATTTGAACACTAAGTGTCATAGGTTATTCTGTTTAAGTGCATATTTCCTCTATTCTGCTTTATAAGAACAAATTTATAGCTGATCATAGTTTTTTACGGGGTACGTTTTCGATTTGATTTGTATTTTAGCCTAATTTCTTTGATTTGCTGTAGATTCCTATCTGCTTAACATGTGGATTCTCCTTATGGACTTAAAAGTGTTGAATCTTCAAGAACCCAAATGAGTTACCAACACATGAAACTGATGGAATTTTCACGGCCCTGGTAGTTCGCCATGATCGTATAGTGGTTAGTACTCTGCGTTGTGGCCGCAGCAACCCCGGTTCGAATCCGGGTCACGGCATTGAAACACAATGTCACGGCATAAGGGTCAACTTTTATCTGTATAAGGCTAAACAAGTTGTATTTGGTTTGTAGGCGTTTGCCGTTGTTCTGTTTTTACAGTTGGACGGGCATATTTAATTTTAACACTTAAGTGTCACAGGTTATTCTGTTTAAGTGCATATTTCCTCTATTCTGCTGTATAAGAACAAATTTATAGCTGATGATAGTTTTTTTTTGGAAATGTACTCGCACAGCTCTGGTAGCTCGCCGTGATCGTGTAGTGGCTAGTACTCTGCGTTGTGGCCGCAGCAACCCCGGTTCGAATCCGGGTCACGGCATAAGGGTGCACATGAATCCGTATAATGCTAAAAAAGTTTGGTTTGTAGACGGTTGTTGTTGCTCTCTGCTTACATTTGGACAGGCATATTTCATTTGAACACTAAGTGTCATAGGTTATTCTGTTTAAGTGCATATTTCCTCTATTCTGCTGTATAAGAACAAATTTATAGCTGATCATAGTTTTTTACGGGGTACGTTTTCGATTTGATTTGTATTTTAGCCTAATTTCTTTGATTTGCTGTAGATTCCTATCTGCTTAACATGTGGATTCTCCTTATGGACTTAAAAGTGTTGCATCTTATAGAACCCAAATGTGTTACCAACACATGAAACTGATGGAATGCCTTTTTCACGGCCGTGGTAGTTCGCCGTGATCGTATAGTGGTTAGTACTCTGCGTTGTGGCCGCAGCAACCCCGTTCGAATCCGGGTCACGTTATTGTAACACAATGTCACGGCATAAGGGTAAACTATTATCTGTATAAGGCTGAACAAGTTGAGTTTGGTTTGTAGGCGTTTGCCATTGTTCTGTTTTTACAGTTCGACGGGCATATTTAATTTTAACACTTAAGTGTCATAGGTTATTCTGTTTAAGTGCATATTTCCTCTATTCTGTTGTATAAGAACAAATTTATAGCTGATGATAGTTTTTTTTTGGTAATGTACTCGCACAGTCCTGGTAGTTCGCCGTGATCGTATAGTGGTTAGTACTCTGCGTTATGGCCGCAGCAACCCCGGTTCGAATCCGGGTCACGGCATTGAAACACAATGTCACGGCATAAGGGTCCACATTAATCCGTCTAAGGCTAAGAAAGTTTGGTTTGTAGACGGTTGTTGTTGCTCTCTGCTTACATTTGGACTGGCATATTTCATTTGAACACTAAGGGTCATAGGTTATTCTGTTTAAGTGCATATTTCCTCTATTCTGCTGTACAAGAACAAATTCATAGCTGATCATAGTTTTTTACGGGGTACGTTTTCGATTTGATTTGTATTTTAGCCTAATTTCTTTGATTTGCTGTAGATTCCTATCTGCTTAACATGTGGATTCTCCTTATGGACTTAAAAGTGTTGCATCTTATAGAACCCAAATGTGTAACCAACACATGAAACTGAAGGAAGGCCTTTTTCACGGCCCTGGTAGTTCGCCGTGATCGTATAGTGGTTAGTACTCTGCGTTGTGGCCGCAGCAACCCCGGTTCGAATCCGGGTCACGGCATTGAAACACAATGTCACGGCATAAGGGTCAACTTTTATCTGTATAAGGCTAAACAAGTTGTATTTGGTTTGTAGGCGTTTGCAGTTGTTCTGTTTTTTCACAGTTGGACGGGCATATTTAATTTTAACACTAAGTGTCATAGGTTATTCTGTTTAAGTGCATATTTCCTCTATTCTGCTGTAAAAGAACAAATTCATAGCTGATGACAGTTTTTTTTTAAATCTTTTTTCACAGCCCTGGTAGTTCGCCGTGATCGTATAGTGGTTAGTACTCTGCGTTGTGGCCGCAGCAACCCCGGTTCGAATCCGGGTCACGGCATTGAAACACAATGTCACGGCATAAGGGTCAACTTTTATCTGTATAAGAATAAACAAGTTTGGTTTGTAGACGGTTGTTGTTGCTCTCTGCTTACATTTGGACGGGCATATTTCATTTGAACACTAAGTGTCATAGGTTATTCTGTTTAAGTGCATATTTCCTCTATTCTGCTGTACAAGAACAAATTTATAGCTGATCATAGTTTTTTACGGCGTACGTTTTCGATTTGATTTGTATTTTAGACTAATTTCTTTGATTTGCTGTGGATTCCTTTCTGCTTAACATGTGGATTCTCCTTATGGACTTTAAAGTGTTGCATCTTATAGAACCTAAATGTGTTACCAACACATGAAACTGAAAGAAGTCCTTTTTCACGGCCGTGGTAGTTCGCCGTGATCGTATAGTGGTTAGTACTCTGCGTTGTGGCCGCAGCAACCCCTGTTCGAATCCGGGTCACGGCATTGAAACACAATGTCACGGCATAAGGGTCAACTTTTATCTGTATAAGAATAAACAAGTTTGGTTTGTAGACGGTTGTTGTTGCTCTCTGCTTACATTTGGACGGGCATATTTCATTTGAACACTAAGTGTCATAGGTTATTCTGTTTAAGTGCATATTTCCTCTATTCTGCTTTATAAGAACAAAATTCATAGCTGATCATAGTTTTTTACGGGGTAACGTTTTCGATTTGATTTGTATTTTAGCCTAATTTCTTTGATTTGCTGTGGATTCCTTTCTGCTTAACATGTGGATTCTCCTTATGGACTTTAAAGTGTTTCATCTTATAAAACCCAAATGTGTAACCAACACATGAAACTGAAAGAAGTCCTTTTTCACGGCCCTGGTAGTTCGCCATGATCGTATAGTGGTTAGTACTCTGCGTTGTGGCCGCAGCAACCCTGGTTCGAATCCGGGTCACGGCATTGAAACACAATGTCACGGCATAAGGGTCAACTTTTAACTGTATAAGGCTAAACAAGTTGTATTTGGTTTGTAGGCGTTTGCCGTTGTTCTGTTTTTTCACAATGGGACGGGCATATTTAATTTTAACACTTAATTGTCATAGGTTATTCTGTTTAAGTGCATATTTCCTCTATTCTGCTGTATAAGAACAATTTTATAGCTGATGATATTTTTTTTTTGGAAATCTTTTTAAACAGCTCTGGTAGCTCGCCGTGATCGTATAGTGGTTAGTACTCTGCGTTGTGGCCGCAGCAACCCCGGTTCGAATCCGGGTCACGGCATTGAAACACAATGTCACGGCATAAGGGTCAACATTAATCTGTATAAGAATAAACAAGTTTGGTTTGTAGACGGTTGTTGTTGCTCTCTGCTTACATTTGGACAGGCATATTTCATTTGAACACTAAGTGTCATAGGTTATTCTGTTTAAGTGCATATTTCCTCTATTCTGCTTTATAAGAACAAATTTATAGCTGATCATAGTTTTTTACGGGGTACGTTTTCGATTTGATTTGTATTTTAGCCTAATTTCTTTGATTTGCTGTGGATTCCTTTCTGCTTAACATGTGGATTCTCCTTATGGACTTTAAAGTGTTTCATCTTATAGAACCCAAATGTGTAACCAACACATGAAACTGAAAGAAGTCCTTTTTCACGGCCCTGGTAGTTCGCCGTGATCGTATAGTGGTTAGTACTCTGCGTTGTGGCCGCAGCAACCCCGGTTCGAATCCGGGTCACGGCATTGAAACACAATGTCACGGCATAAGGGTCAACTTTTATCTGTATAAGGCTAAACAAGTTGTATTTGGTTTGTAGGCGTTTGCCGTTGTTCTGTTTTTACAGTTGGACGGGCATATTTAATTTTAACACTTAAGTGTCATAGGTTATTCTGTTTAAGTGCATATTTCCTCTATTCTGCTGTATAAGAACAAATTTATAGCTGATGATAGTTTTTTTTTGGAAATGTACTCGCACAGCTCTGGTAGCTCGCCGTGATCGTATTCTGAAACCAGGTCCCAGGGTGAATAAATTCAGAAACGCACCCCTTGAGTGTTCGTCTGGACGGCCAAAACGCATACTTGCGTTTCGATGATGTCATCGCCACACCCCTCGAGCGTAACCTCTTGTAACCTGTGACGACGTCTCATAACAACAACTATGGCCGACTACATGCTCGTGTTCCTGCTGGAGAAGATATTGTGCCTATTAGGGTTACTATCACAAAATATTATGCTCCTGTGCCACCACGCTGAGCAAAAAAGATTGTTCTCCTTCAGATTGTTTTCTGCTACTGCTATATTTATTTGTATACACGCTCAAGGGTCATAGGTTATTCTGTTTAAGTGCATATTTCCTCTATTCTGCTGTATAAGAACAAATTTATAGCTGATCATAGTTTTTTACGGGGTACGATTTCGATTTGATTTGTATTTTAGCCTAATTTCTTTGATTTGCTGTAGATTCCTATCTGCTTAACATGTGGATTCTCCTCATGGACTTAAAAGTGTTGCATCTTATAGAACCTAAATGTGTTACCAACACATGAAACTGATGGAAGGCCTTTTTCACGGCCGTGGTAGTTCGCCGTGATCGTATAGTGGTTAGTACTCTGCGTTGTGGCCGCAGCAAACCCCGGTTCGAATCCGGGTCACGGCAATTGAATCACAATGTCACGGCATAAGGGTCAACTTTTATCTGTATAAGGCTAAACAAGTTGTGTTTGGTTTGTAGGCGTTTGCCATTGTTCTGTTTTTACAGTTGGACGGGCATATTTAATTTTAACACTTAAGTGTCATAGGTTATTCTGTTTAAGTGCATATTTCCTCTATTCTGCTTTATAAGAACAAATTTATAGCTGATCATAGTTTTTTACGGGGTACCTTTTCGATTTGATTTGTATTTTAGCCTAATTTCTTTGATTTGCTGTAGATTCCTATCTGCTTAACATGTGGATTCTCCTTATGGACTTAAAAGTGTTGCATCTTATAGAACCCAAATGTGTTAACCAACACATGGAAAACTGAAGGAAGGCCTTTTTCACGGCCCTGGTAGTTCGCCGTGATCGTATAGTGGTTAGTACTCTGCGTTGTGGCGCGCAGCAACCCCGGTTCGAATCCGGGTCACGGCATTGAAAACACAATGTCACACGGCATAAGGGTCAACTTTAATCTGTATAAGGCTAAACAAGTTGTGTGTTTGGTTTGTAGGCGTTTGCTGTTGTTCTGTTTTTACAGTTGGACGGGCATATTTAATTTTAACACTTAAGTGTCATAGGTTATTCTGTTTAAGTGCATATTTCCTCTATTCTGCTGTATAAGAACAAATTTATAGCTGATGATAGTTTTTTTTTGGAAGTGTACTCGCACAGCTCTGGTAGCTCGCCGTGATCGTATAGTGGTTAGTACTCTGCGTTGTGGCCGCAGCAACCCCGGTTCGAATCCGGGTCAAGGCATTGACGCTCAATGTCACGGCATAAGGGTCCACATTAATCCGTATAATGCTAAAGAAGTTTGGTTTGTAGACGGTTGTTGTTGCTCTCTGCTTACATTTGGACGGGCATATTTCATTTGAACACTAAGTGTCATAGGTTATTCTGTTTAAGTGCATATTTCCTCTATTCTGCTGTAAAAGAACAAATTTATAGCTGTTGACAGTTTTTTTTTTAAATTTATTTTCACAGCCCTGGTAGTTCGCCGTGATCGTATAGTGGTTAGTACTCTGCGTTGTGGCCGCAGCAACCCCGGTTCGAATCCGGGTCACGGCATTGAAACACAATGTCACGGCATAAGGGACAACTTTTATCTGTATAGGAATTAACAAGATTGGTTTGTAGACGGTTGTTGATGCTCTCTGCTTACATTTGGACGGGCATATTTCATTTGAACACTAAGGGTCAGAGGTTATTCTGTTTAAGTGCATATTTCCTCTATTCTGCTGTACAAGAACAAATTTATAGCTGATCATAGTTTTTTACGGCGTACGTTTTCGATTTTGCATGCTCCCGCCTCTTCCTCTCCGTTTCCGGTGAATTTCTAAAAAAACAGCGCCACCTATACGCCTGGAACATGAAGTAGCGTTTTTGAGTCGTATTGAGATGGATCCGTGTGGACGCAAATGTTCTTGAAACGATGCCAGGGAAAACTGAGAAAAAAAAGATCGTTTTGGTACGTGTGGACTTGGCCTAAGGGTCATAGGTTATTCTGTTTAAGTGCATATTTCCTCTCTTCTGCTGTGGCCGCAGCAACCCCGGTTCGAATCCAGGTCACGGCATTGAAACACAATGTCACTGCATAAGGGTCAACTTTTATCTGTATAAGGCTAAACAAGTTGTATTTGGTTTGTAGGCGTTTGCCGTTGTTCTGTTTTTTCACAGTTGGACGGGCATATTTAATTTTAACACTAAGTGTCATAGGTTATTCTGTTTAAGTGCATATTTCCTCTATTCTGCTGTAAAAGAACAAATTCATAGCTGATGACAGTTTTTTTTAAATCTTTTTTCACAGCTCTGGTAGTTCGCCGTGATCGTATAGTGGTTAGTACTCTGCGTTGTGGCCGCAGCAACCCCGGTTCGAATCCGGGTCACGGCATTGAAACACAATGTCACGGCATAAGGGTCAACTTTTATCGGTATAAGGCTAAACAAGTTGTATTTGGTTTGTAGGCGTTTGCCGTTGTTCTGTTTTTACAGTTGGACGGGCATATTTAATTTTAAACACTTAAGTGGTCACAGGTTATTCTGTTTAAGTGCATATTTCCTCTATTCTGCTGTATAAGAACAAATTTATAGCTGATGATAGTTTTTTTTTGGAAATGTACTCGCACAGCTCTGGTAGCTTGCCGTGATCGTGTAGTGGCTAGTACTCTGCGTTGTGGCCGCAGCAACCCCGGTTCGAATCCGGGTCACGGCATAAGGGTGCACATGAATCCGTATAATGCTAAAAAAGTTTGGTTTGCAGACGGTTGTTGTTTGCTCTCTGCTTACATTTGGACAGGCATATTTCATTTGAAACTCTAAGTGTCATAGGTTATTCTGTTTAAGTGCATATTTCCTCTATTCTGCTGTATAAGAACAAATTTATAGCTGATCATAGTTTTTTACGGGGTACGATTTCGATTTGATTTGTATTTTAGCCTAATTTCTTTGATTTGCTGTAGATTCCTATCTGCTTAACATGTGGATTCTCCTTATGGACTTAAAAGTGTTGCATCTTATAGAACCCAAATGTGTAACCAACAAATGAAACTGATGGAAGGCCTTTTTCACGGCCGTGGTAGTTCGCCGTGATCGTATAGTGGTTAGTACTCTGCGTTGTGGCCGCAGCAACCCCGTTCGAATCCGGGTCACGGCATTGTAACACAATGTCACGGCATAAGGGTAAACTATTATCTGTATAAGGCTGAACAAGTTGAGTTTGGTTTGTAGGCGTTTGCCATTGTTCTGTTTTTACAGTTCGACGGGCATATTTAATTTTAACACTTAAGTGTCATAGGTTATTCTGTTTAAGTGCATATTTCCTCTATTCTGTTGTATAAGAACAAATTTATAGCTGATGATAGTTTTTTTTTGGTAATGTACTCGCACAGTCCTGGTAGTTCGCCGTGATCGTATAGTGGTTAGTACTCTGCGTTATGGCCGCAGCAACCCCGGTTCGAATCCGGGTCACGGCATTGAAAACACAATGTCACCGGCATAAGGGTCAACACATTAATCCGTCTAAGGCTTAACAAGTTTGGTTTGTAAGACGGTTGTTGATGCTCTCTGCTTACATTTGGACTGGCATATTTCATTTGAACACTAAGGGTCATAGGTTATTCTGTTTAAGTGCATATTTCTCTATTCTGCTGTACAAGAACAAATTCATAGCTGATCATAGTTTTTTACCGGGGTACGTTTTCGATTTGATTTGTAATTTTAGCCTAATTTCTTTGATTTGCTGGTAGATTCCTATCTGCTTATACATGTGGATTCTCCTTATGGACTTAAAAGTGTTGCATCTTATAGAATCCTAATGGTGTTACCAAACAAATGAAACTGAAAGAAGTCCTTTTTTGACGGCCGTGGTAGTTCGCCCGTGATCGTTATAGTGGTTAGTACTCTGCGTTGTGGCCGCAGCAACCCCGGTTCGAATCCAGGTCACGGCATTGAAACACAATGTCACGGCATAAGGGTCAACTTTTATCTGTATAAGGCTAAACAAGTTGTATTTGGTTTGTAGGCGTTTGCAGTTGTTCTGTTTTTTCACAGTTGGACGGGCATATTTAATTTTAACACTTAGTGTCATTGGTTATTCTGTTTAAGTGCATATTTCCTCTATTCTGCTGTAAAAGAACAAATTTATAGCTGATGACAGTTGTTTTTTTCAAACTTTTTTCACAGCCCTGGTAGTTCGCTGTGATCATATAGTGGTTAGTTCTCTGCGTTGTGGCCGCAGCAACCCCGGTTCGAATCCGGGTCACGGCATTGAAACACAATGTCACGGCATAAGGGTCAACTTTTATCTGTATAAGAATAAACAAGTTTGGTTTTGTAGACGGTTGTTGTGCTCTCTGGCTTACATTTGGACGGGCATATTTCATTTGAAACACTAAGTGTCATAGGTTATTCTGTTACAATGCATATTTCCTCTATTCTGCTGTACATTAGAAACAAATTTATAGCTGATCATAGTTTTTACTACGGCGTACGTTTTCGATTTGATTTGTATTTTAGCCTAATTTCTTTGATTTGCTGTGGATTCCTATCTGCTTAACATGTGGATTCTCCTTATGGACTTAAAAGTGTTGAATCTTCAAGAACCCAAATGAGTTACCAACACATGAAACTGATGGAATTTTCACGGCCCTGGTAGTTCGCCATGATCGTATAGTGGTTAGTACTCTGCGTTGTGGCCGCAGCAACCCCGGTTCGAATCCGGGTCACGGCATTGAAACACAATGTCACGGCATAAGGGTCAACTTTTATAGGTATAAGGCTAAACAAGTTGTATTTGGTTTGTAGGCGTTTGCCGTTGTTCTGTTTTTACAGTTGGCACGGCATATTTCATTTGAACACTTAAGTGTCACAGGTTATTCTGTTTAAGTGCATATTTTCCTCTATTCTGCTGTATAAGAACAAATTTATAGCTGATGATAGTTTTTTTTGGAATGACTCGCACAGCTCTGGTAGTCGCGTGATCGTTGTAGTGGCTGTACTCTGCGTTGTGGCAGCACCCGTTCGAATCGGGTACGGCATAAGTGCACTATGATCCGTATATGCTAAAAGTTTGGTTTGTGACGGTTGTGTTGCTGCTCTGCTTACATTTGGACAGGCAAATTTCATTTGAACTCTAGTGTCATAGTTTTCTGTGTTAGTGCAATTCCTATTCTGCTGTAAGAACAAATTTATAGCTGATCATAGTTTTTACGGGGTACGATTTCGATTTGATTTGTATTTAGCCTAATTTCTTTTGATTTGCTGTAGATTCCTATCTGCTTAACATGTGGATTCTCCCTATGGACTTAAAAGTGTTGCATCTTATAGAACCCCAATGTGTTTACACCAACACATGAAACTGATGGAGATGCCTTTTTCACGGCCCTGGTAGTTCGCCGTGATCGTTATAGTGGTTAGTACTCTGCGTTGTGGCCGCAGCAACCTGGTTCGAATCCGGGTCACGTCATTGTAACACACATGTCACGGCATAAGGGTAAACTATTATCTGTATAAGGCTAAACAAGTTGGATTTGGTTTGTAAGGCGTTTGCCGATTGTTCTGTATGTTTTCACAGTTCGAGACGGGCATATTTAATTTTAAACACTTAAGTGTCATAGGTTATTCTGTTTAAGTGCATATTTCTCTATTCTGTTGTTATAAAGAAACAATATATTATAGCTGATGATATTTTTTTTTTGGAAATCTTTTTAAACAGCTCTGGTAGCTCGCCGTGATCGTATAGTGGTTAGTACTCTGCGTTGTGGCCGCAGCAACCCCGGTTCGAATCCGGGTCACGGCATTGAAACACAATGTCACGGCATAAGGGTCCACATTAATCCGTATAATGCTAAAGAAGTTTGGTGTGTAGACGGTTGTTGTTGCTCTCTGCTTACATTTGGACAGGCATATTTAATTTTAACACTTAAGTGTCATAGGTTATTCTGTTTAAGTGCATATTTCCTCTATTCTGCTTCATAAGAACAAATTTATAGCTGATCATAGTTTTTTACGGGGTACGTTTTCGATTTGATTTGTATTTTAGCCTAATTTCTTTGATTTGCTGTAGATTCCTATCTGCTTAACATGTGGATTCTCCTTATGGACTTTAAAAAGTGTTGCATCTTATAGAACCCAAATGTGTTACCAACCACATGAAACTGAAGGAAGCCTTTTTCACGGCCTCGGTAGTTTCGCCATGATTCGTATAAGTGGTTAGTACTTCTGCGTTGTGGCCGCAGCAACCCCGGTTCGAATCCGGGTCACGGCATTGAAAACACAATGTCACGGCATAAAGGGTCAACTTTTATCTGTATAAGGCTAAACAAGTTGTGTTTGGTTTGTAGGCGTTTGCTGTTGTTCTGTTTTTACAGTTGGACGGGCATATTTAATTTTAACACTTAAGTGTCATAGGTTATTCTGTTTAAGTGCATAATTTCCTCTATTTCTGTGCTGTATAAGAACAAATTTATGAGCTGATGATAGTTTTTTTTTGGAAATGTAATCGCACAGCTCTGGTAGCTCGCCGTGATCGTATAGTGGTTAGTACTCTGCGTTGTGGCCGCAGCAACCCCGGTTCGAATCCGGGTCACGGCATAAGGGTGCACATGAATCCGTATAATGCTAAAAAAGTTTGGTTTGTAGACGGTTGTTGTTGCTCTCTGCTTACATTTGGACAGGCATATTTCATTTGAACTCTAAGTGTCATAGGTTATTCTGTTTAAGTGCATATTTCCTCTATTCTGCTGTATAAGAACAAATTTATAGCTGATCATAGTTTTTTACGGGGTACGTTTTCGATTTGATTTGTATTTTAGCCTAATTTCTTTGATTTGCTGTAGATTCCTATCTGCTTAACATGTGGATTCTCCTTATGGACTTAAAAGTGTTGCATCTTATAGAACCCAAATGTGTAACCAACACATGAAACTGATGGAAGGCCTTTTTCACGGCCCTGGTAGTTCGCCGTGATCGTATAGTGGGTTAGTACTCTGCGTTGTGGCCGGCCAGCAACCCCGGTTCGAATCCGGGTCACCGGCATTGAATCACAATGTCACGGCATAAGGGTCAACTTTTATCTGTATAAGGCTAAACAAGTTGTGTTTGGTTTGTAGGCGTTTGCCATTGTTCTGTTTTTACAGTTGGACGGGCATATTTAATTTTAACACTTTAAAGTGTCATAGGTTATTCCTGTTTAAGTGCATATTTCCTCTATTCTGCTTTATAAGAACAAATTTATAGCTGATCATAGTTTTTTTACGGGGTACCTTTTCGAATTGATTTGTATTTTAGCCTAAATTTCTTTTGATTTGCTGTAGATTCCTATCTGCTTAACATGTGGATTCTCCTTATGGACTTAAAAGTGTTGCATCTTATAGAACCCAAATTGTGTAACCAACACATGAAACTGAAGGAAGGCCTTTTTTCACGGCCCTGGTAGTTCGCCCGTGATCGTATAGTGGTTAGTTCTCTGCGTTGTGGCCGCAGCAACCCCGGTTCGAATCCGGGTCACGGCATTGAAACACAATGTCACGGCATAATGGTCAAATTTTAATCTGTATAAGGCTAAACAAGTTGTGTTTGGTTTGTAGACGGTTGTTGTTGCTCTCTGCTTACATTTGGACAGGCATATTTCATTTGAACTCTAAGTGTCATAGGTTATTCTGTTTAAGTGCATATTTCCTCTATTCTGCTGTATAAGAACAAATTTATAGATGATGATAGTTTTTTTTTGGTAATGTACTCGCACAGTCCTGGTAGTTCGCCGTGATCGTATAGTGGTTAGTACTCTGCGTTGTGGCCGCAGCAACCCCGGTTCGAATCCGGGTCACGGCATTGAAACACAATGTCACGGCATAAGGGTCCACATTAATCCGTCTAAGTCTAAGAAAGTTTGGTTTGTAGACGGTTGTTGTTGCTCTCTGCTTACATTTGGACTGGCATATTTCATTTGAACACTAAGGGCCCGTCCACACGGAGCCGTTTTTTGGTTAAAACGCAGATGTTTTGCATCGTTTTGGCCGATCGTCCACACGAATCCTGTAAACGCATCGCATGAAAACAGAGTTTTCTGAAACCAGGTCCCAGGGTGAATAAATTCAGAAACGCACCCCTTGAGTGTTCGTCTGGACGGCCAAAACGCATACTTGCGTTTCGATGATGTCATCGCCACACCCCTCGAGCGTAACCTCTTTGATAACCTGTGACGACGTCTTCATAACAAACAACTATGGCCGACTAACATGCTCGTGTTCCTGCTGGAGAAGATATTGTGCCTATTAGGGTTACTATCACAAAATATTATGCTCCTGTGCCACCACGCTGAGCAAAAAAGATTGTTCTCATTCAGATTGTTTTCTGCTACTGTTTATTTGTATACAGCGCTCAAGCTTTTTGTGCATGCTCCCGCCTCTTCCTCTCCGTTTCCGGTGAATTTCTAAAAAAACAGCGCCACCTATACGCCTGGAACATGAAGTAGCGTTTTTGAGTCGTATTGAGATGGATCCGTGTGGACGCAAATGTTCTTGAAACGATGCCAGGGAAAACGGAGAAAAAAAAGATCGTTTTGGTACGTGTGGACTTGGCCTAAGGGTCATAGGTTATTCTGTTTAAGTGCATATTTCCTCTATTCTGCTGTACAAGAACAAATTCATAGCTGATCATAGTTTTTTACGGGGTACGTTTTCGATTTCATTTGTATTTTAGCCTAATTTCTTTGATTTGCTGTGGATTCCTTTCTGCTTAACATGTGGATTCTCCTTATGGACTTTAAAGTGTTGCATCTTATAGAACCTAAATGTGTAACCAACACATGAAACTGATGGAAGGCCTTTTTCACGGCCCTGGTAGTTCGCCGTGATCGTATAGTGGTTAGTACTCTGCGTTGTGGCCGCAGCAACCCCGGTTCGAATCCGGGTCACGGCATTGAAACACAATGTCACGGCATAAGGGTCAACTTTTAACTGTATAAGGCTAAACAAGTTGTGTTTGGTTTGTAGGCGTTTGCCGTTGTTCTGTTTTTTCACAGTTGGACGGGCATATTTAATTTTAACACTAAGTGTCATAGGTTATTCTGTTTAAGTGCATATTTCCTCTATTCTGCTGTAAAAGAACAAATTCATAGCTGATGACAGTTTTTTTTAAATCTTTTTTCACAGCTCTGGTAGTTCGCCGTGATCGTATAGTGGTTAGTACTCTGCGTTGTGGCCGCAGCAACCCCGGTTCGAATCCGAGTCACGGCATTGAAACACAATGTCACGGCATAAGGGTCAACATTAATCTGTATAAGAATAAACAAGTGTGGTTTGTAGACGGTTGTTGATGCTCTCTGCTTACATTTGGACAGGCATATTTCATTTGAACACTAAGTGTCATAGGTTATTCTGTTTAAGTGCATATTTCCTCTATTCTGCTTTATAAGAAACAAATTCATTAGCTGATATCATAGTTTTTTTACGGGGGTAACCTTTTCGATTTTGATTTGTATTTTAGCCTAATTTCTTTTGATTTGCTGTGAGATTCCTATCTGCTTAACATGTGGATTCTCCTTATGGACTTTAAAAGTGGTTGCATCTTATAGACCCAAATGTGTTACCAACACATGAAACTGATGGAAATGCTTTTTCACGGCCCTGGTAGTTCGCCGTGATCGTATATAGTGGTTAGTACTCTGCGTTGTGGCCGGCAGCAACCCCGGTTCGAATCCGGGTCACAGGGCAATGAAACACAATGTCACGGCATAAGGGTCAACTTTTATCTGTATAAGGCTAAACAAGTTGTGTTTGGTTTGTAGGCGTTTGCCGTTGTTCTGTTTTTACAGTTGGACGGGCATATTTAATTTTAACACTTAAGTGTCATAGGTTATTCTGCTTTAAGTGCATATTCCTCTCTATTCTGCTGTATAAGAACAAAATTTATAGCTGATGATACGTTTTTTTTTGGAAATGTTACTCGGCACAGCTCTGGTAGCTCGCCGTGATCGTATAGTGGTTAGTACTCTGCGTTGTGGGCGCAGCAACCCCGGTTCGAATCCGGGTCACGGCATAAGGGTGCACATGAATCCGTATAATGCTATAAAAACAAGTTTGGTTTGTAGACGGTTGTTGATGCTCTCTGCTTACATTTGGACAGGCATATTTCATTTGAACACTAAGTGTCATAGGTTATTCTGTTTAAGTGCATATTTCCTCTATTCTGCTGTATAAGAACAAATTTCTTGCTGATCATAGTTTTTTACGGGGTACGTTTTCGATTTGATTTGTATTTTAGCCTAATTTCTTTGATTTGCTGTAGATTTCCTATCTGCTTAACATTGGATCTCCTATGGACTAAAGTGTTGCAGTTTAAGAACCCAAATGGTAACCAACACGATGAAGATCGAGGACTTTTTCACGGCTGGTGTTAGCCGTGATCGTCTGGTCGTACTCTGGGTGGCCGCAGCAACTCCGGTTCGAATCCGGGTCACGGCATTGAAACACAATGTCACGGCATAAGGGTCAACTTTTATCTGTATAAGGCTAAACAAGTTGTATTTGGTTTGTAGGCGTTTGCTCTTGTTCTGTTTTTACAGTTGGACGGGCGTATTTAATTTTAACACTTAAGTGTCATAGGTTATTCTGTTTAAGTGCATATTTCCTCTATTCTGCTGTATAAGAACAAATTTATAGCTGATCATAGTTTTTTACGGGGTACGTTTTCGATTTGATTTGTATTTTAGCCTAATTTCTTTGATTTGCTGTAGATTCCTATCTGCTTAACATGTGGATTCTCCTTATGGACTTAAAAGTGTTGCATCTTATAGAACCCAAATGTGTTACCAACACATGAAACTGATGGAAGGCCTTTTTCACGGCCCTGGTAGTTCGCCGTGATCGTATAGTGGTTAGTACTCTGCGTTGTGGCCGCAGCAACCCCGGTTCGAATCCGGGTCACGGTATTGAAACACAATGTCACGGCATAAGGGTCAACTTTTATAATGTATAAAGCTAAACAAGTTGTATTTGGTTTGTAGGCGTTTTGCCATTGTTCTGTTTTTCACAGTTCGACGGGCATATTTAATTTTAACACTAAGTGTCATAGGTTTATTCTGTTTAAGTGCATATTTCCTCTATTCTGCTGTATAAGAACAAATTTATAGCTGATGAAAGTTTTTTTTTAAGGTCTGTTCTCGAACAGCCCTGGTAGTTCGCCGTGATCGTATAGTGGTTAGTACTCTGCGTTGTGAGCCGCAGCAACCCCGGTTCGAATCCGGGTCACGGCATTGAAACACAATGTCACGGCATAAGGGTCCACATTAATCCGTCTAAGGCTAAGAAAGTTTGGTTTGTAGACGGTTGTTGTTGCTCTCTGCTTACATTTGGACGGGCATATTTCATTTGAACACTAAGTGTCATAGGTTATTCTGTTTAAGTGCATATTTCCTCTATTCTGCTTTATAAGAACAAATTTATAGCTGATCATAGTTTTTTACGGGGTACGTTTTCGATTTGATTTGTATTTTAGCCTAATTTCTTTGATTTGCTGTGGATTCCTTTCTGCTTAACATGTGGATTCTCCTTATGGACTTTAAAGTGTTGCATCTTATAGAACCCAAATGTGTTAACCAAACACATGAAACTGAAAGAAGGTCTTTTTCACGGCCCTGGTAGTTCGCCGTGATCGTATTATAGTGGTTAGTACTCTGCGTTGTGGCCGCAGCAACCCCGGTTCGAATCCGGGTCACGGCATTGAAACACAATGTCACGGCATAAGGGTAAACTTTTAACTGTATAAGGCTAAACAAGTTGTGTTTAGTTTGTAGGCGTTTGCCATTGTTCTGTTTTTTCACAATTGGACGGGCATAATTTAATTTTAACACTAAGTGTCATTGGTTATTCTGTTTAAGTTGCATATTTCCTCTATTCTGCTGTAAAAAACAAATTTATAGCTGATGACAGTTTTTTTTTTAAATCTATTTTCACAGCCCTGGTAGTTCGCCGTGATCGTCGTATAGTGGTTAGTAGTCTGCGTTGTGGGCCGCAGCAACTCCGGGTTCGAATCCGGGTCACGGCATTGAAACACAATGGTCACGGCATAAAGGGACAACTTTTATCTGTATAAGAATTAACAAGTTTGGTTTGTAGACGGTTGTTGATGCTCTCTGCTTACATTTGGACGGGCATATTTCATTTGAACACTAAGGGTCATAGGTTATTCTGTTTTAAGTGCATATTTCCTCTATTCTGCTGTATACAAGAAACAAATTATAAGCTGATCATAGTTTTTTACGGCGTACGTTTTCGATTTTGATTTGTATTTTAGCCTAATTTCTTTGATTTGCTGTGGATTCCTTTCTGCTTAACCATGTGGATTCTCCTTATGGACTTTAAAGTGTTGCATCTTTATAGAACCTAAATGTGTTACCAACACATGAAACTGAAAGAAGTCCTTTTTCACGGCCCTGGTAGTTCGCCGTGATCGTATAGTGGTTAGTTCTCTGCGTTGTGGCCGCAGCAAACCTGGTTCGAATCCGGGTCACGGTATTGAAACACAATGTCACGGCGTAAGGGTCAACTTTTTAATGTATAAAGCTTAACAAGTTGTATTTGGTTTGTAGGCGTTTGCCGTTGTTCTGTTTTTTCACAGTTGGACGGGCATATTTAATTTTAACACTAAGTGTCATAGGTTATTCTGTTTAAGTGCATATTTCCTCTATTCTGCTGTAAAAGAACAAATTCATAGCTGATGAAAGTTTTTTTTTAAGTCTTTTTTCACAGCTCTGGTAGTTCGCCGTGATCGTATAGTGGTTAGTACTCTGCGTTGTGGCCGCAGCAACCCCGGTTCGAATCCGAGTCACGGCATTGAAACACAATGTCACGGCATAAGGGTCAACATTAATCTGTATAAGAATAAACAAGTGTGGTTTGTAGACGGTTGTTGATGCTCTCTGCTTACATTTGGACAGGCATATTTCATTTGAACACTAAGTGTCATAGGTTATTCTGTTTAAGTGCATATTTCCTCTATTCTGCTGTATAAGAACAAATTTCTTGCTGATCATAGTTTTTTACGGGGTACGTTTTCGATTTGATTTGTATTTTAGCCTAATTTCTTTGATTTGCTGTAGATTCCTATCTGCTTAACATGTGGATTCTCCTTATGGACTTAAAAGTGTTGCATCTTACAGAACCCAAATGTGTTACCAACACATGAAACTGATGGAAGGACTTTTTCACGGCCCTGGTAGTTCGCCGTGATCGTATAGTGGTTAGTACTCTGCGTTGTGGCCGCAGCAACCCCGGTTCGAATCCGGGTCACGGCATTGAAACACAATGTCACGGCATAAGGGTCAACTTTTATCTGTATAAGGCTAAACAAGTTGTATTTGGTTTGTAGGCGTTTGCTCTTGTTCTGTTTTTACAGTTGGACGGGCGTATTTAATTTTAACACTTAAGTGTCATAGGTTATTCTGTTTAAGGTGCATATTTCCTCTATTCTGCTGCTGTATAAGAAACAAATTTATAGCTGATCATAGTTTTTTTACGGGGTACGTTTTCGATTTGATTTGTATTTTAGCCTAATTTCTTTGATTTGCTGTAGATTCCTATCTGCGTAACATGTGGATTCTCCTTATGGACTTAAAAGTGTTGCATCTTATAGAACCCAAATTGTGGTAACCAACACATGAAACTGAAGGAAGGGCCTTTTTCACGGCCCTGGTAGTTCGCCGTGATCGTATAGTGGTTAGTACTCTGCGTTGTGGCCGCAGCAACCCCGGTTCGAATCCGGGTCACGGCATTGAAACACAATGTCACGGCATATAAGGGTCAAATTTTTATTCTGTATAAGGCTAAACAAGTTGTGTTTGGTTTGTAGGCGTTTGCCATTGTTCTGTTTTTACAGTTCGACGGGCATATTTAATTTTAACACTTAAGTGTCATAGGTTATTCTGTTTAAGTGCATATTTCCTCTATTCTGCTGTAATAAGAACAAATTATAGCTGATGATATAGTTTTTTTTGTGGTAATGTAGTCGCACAGCCCTGGTAGTTCGCCGTGATCGTATAGTGGTTAGTACTCTGCGTTGTGGCCGCAAGCAACCCCGGTTCGAATCCGGGTCACGGCATTGAAACACAATGTCACGGCATAAGGGTCCACATTAATCCGTCTAAGGCTAAGAAAGTTTGGTTTGTAGACGGTTGTTGTTGCTCTCTGCTTACATTTGGACTGGCATATTTCATTTGAACACTAAGGGTCATAGGTTATTCTGTTTAAGTGCATATTTCCTCTATTCTGCTGTACAAGAACAAATTCATAGCTGATCATAGTTTTTTACGGGGTACGTTTTCGATTTGATTTGTATTTTAGCCTAATTTCTTTGATTTGCTGTGGATTCCTTTCTGCTTAACATGTGGATTCTCCTTATGGACTTAAAAGTGTTGCATCTTATAGAACCTAAATGTGTAACCAACACATGAAACTGATGGAAGGTCTTTTTCACGGCCCTGGTAGTTCGCCGTGATCGTATAGTGGTTAGTACTCTGCGTTGTGGCCGCAGCAACCCCGGTTCGAATCCGGGTCATGGCATTGAAACACAATGTCACGGCATAAGGGTCAACTTTTATCTGTATAAGGCTAAACAAGTTGTGTTTAGTTTGTAGGCGTTTGCCGTTGTTCTGTTTTTTCACAGTTGGACGGGCATATTTAATTTTAACACTAAGTGTCATTGGTTATTCTGTTTAAGTGCATATTTCCTCTATTCTGCTGTAAAAAAACAAATTTATAGCTGATGACAGTTTTTTTTTTAAATCTATTTTCACAGCCCTGGTAGTTCGCCGTGATCGTATAGTGGTTAGTACTCTGCGTTGTGGCCGCAGCAACCCCGGTTCGAATCCGGGTCACGGCATTGAAACACAATGTCACGGCATAAGGGACAACTTTTATCTGTATAAGAATTAACAAGTTTGGTTTGTAGACGGTTGTTGATGCTCTCTGCTTACATTTGGACGGGCATATTTCATTTGAACACTAAGGGTCATAGGTTATTCTGTTTAAGTGCATATTTCCTCTATTCTGCTGTACAAGAACAAATTTATAGCTGATCATAGTTTTTTACGGCGTACGTTTTTGATTTGATTTGTATTTTAGCCTAATTTCTTTGATTTGCTGTGGATTCCTTTCTGCTTAACATGTGGATTCTCCTTATGGGCTTTAAAGTGTTGCATCTTATAGAACCTAAATGTGTTACCAACACATGAAACTGAAAGAAGTCCTTTTTCACGGCCCTGGTAGTTCGCCGTGATCGTATAGTGGTTAGTTCTCTGCGTTGTGGCCGCAGCAACCCAGGTTCGAATCCGGGTCACGGTATTGAAACACAATGTCACGGCATAAGGGTCAACTTTTTAATGTATAAGGCTAAACAAGTTGTATTTGGTTTGTAGGCGTTTGCCGTTGTTCTGTTTTTTCACAGTTGGACGGGCATATTTAATTTTAACACTAAGTGTCATAGGTTATTCTGTTTAAGTGCATATTTCCTCTATTCTGCTGTAAAAGAACAAATTCATAGCTGATGACAGTTTTTTTTTAAATCTTTATTCACAGCTCTGGTAGTTCGCCGTGATCGTATAGTGGTTAGTACTCTGCGTTGTGGCCGCAGCAACCCCGGTTCGAATCCGGGTCACGGCATTGAAACACAATGTCACGGCATAAGGGTCAACTTTTATCTGTATAAGAATAAACAAGTTTGGTTTTTTGACGGTTGTTGTTGCTCTCTGCTTACATTTGGACCGGCATATTTCATTTGAACACTAAGTGTCATAGGTTATTCTGTTTAAGTGCATATTTCCTCTATTCTGCTGTATAAGAACAAATTTATAGCTGATCATAGTTTTTTACGGGGTACGTTTTCGATTTGATTTGTATTTTAGCCTAATTTCTTTGATTTGCTGTAGATTCCTTTCTGCTTAACATGTGGATTCTCCTTATGGACTTAAAGTGTTGCATCTTATAGAACCCAAATGTGTACCAACACATGAAACTGAAGGAAGGCCTTTTTCACGGCCCTGGTAGTTCGCCGTGATCGTATAGTGGTTAGTACTCTGCGTTGTGGCCGCAGCAACCCCGGTTCGAATCCGGGTCACGGCATTGAAACACAATGTCACGGCATAAAGGTCAAATTTGATCTGTATAAGGCAAAACAAGATGTGTTTGGTTTGTAGGCGTTTGCCATTGTTCTGTTTTTACAGTTCGACGGGCATATTTAATTTTAACACTTAAGTGTCATAGGTTATTCTGTTTAAGTGCATATTTCCTCTATTCTGCTGTATAAGAACAAATTTATAGCTGATGATAGTTTTTTTTTGGTAATGTACTCGCACAGCCCTGGTAGTTCGCCGTGATCGTATAGTGGTTAGTACTCTGCGTTGTGGCCGCAGCAACCCCGGTTCGAATCCGGGTCACGGCATTGAATCACAATGTCACGGCATAAGGGTCAACTTTTATCTGTATAAGGCTAAACAAGTTGTGTTTGGTTTGCCGTTGTTTTTACAGTTGGACGGGCATATTTAATTTTAACACTTAAGCGTCAAAGGTTATTCTGTTTAAGTGCATATTTCCACCATGGCACGGCCTATGGGTCATAGCTTGTCACCACGACATGACTCTGCACCCGTCAGGCTGTTGAACTCGCATCTCCCCGTCTGATTATCGATGAACTATTTCATCACTTTCACACCTACATTTATTCTACCATTCATGCAAATGCATTTTATTATATTCTGATGTGTATTGAAATTATAAGTTGTAGCTTACATAGTTTGTTTAATCTTAAGATCTGGCTAGGGACAACAGATGGAAATTAGTATTTGCAGCAAGAAACTTGTCAATGAGCATTGTCCATCAACTAAATGAAAATAAAAAAATTCCTGGGATTTCAATTCTAATAACAAATATTTCTGTCTCCATTTTTTCTCTGGAAATCATGCAACTTTATTCACGAACAATGATACACCAGAAGGTTGTGGAGCCCGAACCCACGACAGACGAGTTGTAACGGTATGGCTGTTTATCTGTGGGCGGTGTGGAAGGGTAAGGGGGGGGAACAGTGTGGCGGTGGTCCGATGTCAGGAGCAGGGTAGTTGATGTGTCCCTGTGCAAGGCCCCTTAGCATAACGGCTCCTGCCGAGCTGACTGTGGTCTCACATGGACTCAGCCGCTGTGTGAATGTGTGATGAGGTAAGGGAAGAGGAGATGCAAGGGTGCAGGGGAGGCTAGGTAGGTTGAGGTATAGGGTGTTAAGGTAGAGGAGAGGTTCAGGTTAGTGGATATTGTTTGATGGTAATGTATAGAAGTTAACTCCTGATGGTAAGTATGAAACTTGCCATAATGCCAAAAAAGCCACACAACCAGGTTGATTTGGTTATACATGATTTTAAATAAAAAATACATTAGTATACATTTTACAAAGCGTTATTATATACATTAAAACATTTTCGGGGAAGCGTTTCGTCCGATGTCCGTCCCATTTTGAACACAAAGCGTATATCGTGAAACCAGCTCAACCATCTGTCCCTAACTCTGTCCCTAACACTGAACCCCGATGCCTTGAAGGACAAGGAATCCTCTCAGTGTGGAGAGGAAGGTGCCCTCGATGAAAGGCATTGACGTGCTGTGAGTGGAGCAGATTAATCCACAGGCCAGCGAGGAGTTGTGACGAGGCCCCGTTTGTTGACCACTGAAACGTGGCCAGAGGAAAACAAAAAGATTTACTCCAAGACCGTATTTGACTGTCATTTTATCAAAAGGTTATTACAACTGCAGTCAGTTAACACAACATCCATGTCATCTTCAGCAGTGGGCTACTGACCTGGAGGACTCCAGTAGGTCAGAGTTACAGCTGTGATGCAGCTCATGCGTGTCTGCCCGAGACTGAAAACGGCATTTCAACTGCACCTTAAAGATGGATGACATGGATAATACAATGATTCAGTTATTTAGCCGCCCCTCGGAGCTAAAGAGACTTTCGGAATTCCGATGTGGTCATTCCATGTAGTCTGAGAACTCGGGGGTGGAATCCCAGTACCATTTGCTGCAGAGCCCAACACCCCATCCTGCCCCTTTAGAGTTCCATCAGCACCTGACTCACCTTCCAGATGCATGGCTCCTCCTTCAGCTCTCTCCTCAGTGGTCGTCCCTTGGAAGTCAGGCGCGCTCGCTCGCCCACCCCTGACATCTTTTCACCAGGTAGGATCTCCCATCCACTTTCTCTGCCCCGCCTTCCTGTTGAGGACAAACAGGGCTGTTTAGCCTCAATGTCTGGGCACAATCACAGTGGTAGTTTGATGATCTTGCATCAATGGTAATCCTGTAATGTCTGGTAGCAAACAGTACAAGTCCACTATGTTCAGTTCAAGCAAACTTCCCAGTACTACTGGTTGGCAGGTAGATTCATGGTCTTTCTCCAGACGCCCTGGTCCTCCATCAGCTCTCCTCCGCCAAGTACTCCTGGACTGTAACAGACAGTGGTTGTAGTTCAGTCATGGGACGCCCTCTTTCAACCAAAGTCCTGGCTGGAGCGTTAATGACCAGTTCTTTTATTCTTTCCAAATAGCCCTTGCATAGAAACAGTGTCAGGTACCAATCATCTTCAGTTAGTAATCTGTTAAGTCAAAACATTTAAAAATTCAAGTTATTGAACATGCTGTTCAGTGATATATAATTTGGGCCTAGCCCAGGTTGTCACATGACAGAACACAGTGTGGACTCCCAGCTGGCCTTTACCTTCCCGAGAGCTCAGCAGTCGCATCGTAGTCCTCCAAGCGGATCCTGGTGGGTCATCTACGTCATCTAGTAGCAATAAAGTAAGAATATGAACAAAAACCTGCTTGCACCTCAGTAGACAACTTAAATTTTTAAGAACGACTTTCAGAACTGCGAGAAATCACAGACGCTGCAGCCTCACATGGAGAGCAATATTGTGAGTGAATAAATCCTATACACTCACAGCTCCATTGTCCCAGGGACTGTCCTCGAATCATGATCAAAACGATGGCCGAAGAGACTGATGTCAGACTAATGGAGTGGCTAGTGTAGCAACCTACTCTAGTACAGTGAGGTGGCAGTGAGGTACAATCACCTCAGAGTCTTGAAGGGACGTCCTTCACCTGCAGGTCCTCAGCACGGCTCCATCAGCTCCCCGCCACCATTGAGTCCTGGTGTGGAACAAACAGCAGTGGTTTCGCCTCAAGTCCACCATGTTCAGTTCATGCAAACTTACAGTACTACTGGTTGGCAGGTAGAGTCATGGTCTTCCTCCAGATGCATGGTTCCTTCAACAGCTCTCTTCAGCCGAGGATTCATGGTCTATCAAGCACATTATCAAATATACATAATTTTAAACCAATAATCATCAACATTGATGTTGACAATCGTACAAATATATTCTATTAATATAACGGCAAGTTAAATTACACTATCGAACACCACTTACACCGGTGCGATAGATCAGCGGTGTCACCGATCATTTTGAGAAGATCATAATAGTTATAGAAGAAGGTGGGCATCAATGTGAAACCTTTCATATTCAAACCACTCACCTGTGGGGTTGGGTTGACATATTTTGCATCATACAGGTTCAAGACAGCAAGGAGCCTGGAGTTCTCCACTTGTTAACACAACATTCATCTGTTTACAAACATACAAACCGTCGAGCATTTGCAACCATTTACTCGACTCTTCTGGACAAGCTATGCTATTTGTGTTTATGCAAATAAGCATGCTTACATTGAACCCTTCCTTTTGTTTCTAAAGGCTAGGAGACTAAAGAGTTAAGTTATTCAGCCAAAGCGCTGAAGCAAAGTTCAGCTCGTGACAAACTAGCTACAATCTCAGCTCTGTAGCTGTAATTTAACTGCCATTTGGTTGGATATAACCGGGCCAATTACAGCCCAGATATTTAAAACACTAGCAATATCAATAGTAATTTATGATAGCAAAATGATACCAAGCCTTATTCAGCTGCTGGGTTGTTGAAGATCCAAAAAGCCGTAGTATGGAGATGCCGATCTGTGCATCTTTTACGCGACCCGAAACTGTATGCCAAAAATGCAGTGAGAGTCGCTTTTGGAGGACAATCAAAGTAGTTGTGCGGTATTGGTGGGATAACTTTAAACATAGTTCTTGTAAGTCTGCTGTACCTAGAGCACAATAAATTTACCAAATATCGCAGATGGTTACCGATAGCAATGGGGAACTGCCAAATTACTTTAATTGGGTACGCTCATTAGTGATGAGAATTACGCAAAGGTCGATATGGATCATACTGCCAGACGCCATAATAAGGTGCGGATGAGGTTACGCAAATCCCAATCCTGATCGTACTGCCAGTTTCCCTCCCAGGTGACTCAACATCCACCAGACGCAGTAGGGTACTGCAGCCTTAGAGGTTCACAAAATGCACAAAGCTAACTACCAACCTCCTAGGGCTGCACAATATATCGAATTTTTATCGCGATGACGATATTGGTGTCCCACGATGACACGTAGTGTTCTCGCAATATTTTTGCTCTATTTTTTTTAAAGAATGCATCCGCAAAAAAAAGAAAACAAAAAAGAAACGAGCCCTGCCCATGTAGTATACGCTCTATCTCTGCTGCAAAGCAAACCAAGCGCTCCCTCTACACCCGTCTGCGTGAGTCCATCCAGCACACAGCGGGGCGAAGCCGGAAAAATGAGGGGGGGCGTGGCCTGGCGGCCATTTGCCGGTGAGCACAGTGTGTGGCTCCTACCACTATGGGGTGGTAGAAATTCGAAAGATTTTTTTTTAATGAATAATCGTGGTAAATAATCGTGATATCAATATTGATCAAAATAATCGTGATAATCATTTTGGCAATAATCGTGCAGCCCTACAACCTCCGCAGTAAGCCCAAACCCTGTCATACTGGAATCGTATCATTCCAGTATGAACCACCCATAAGTTAACGTAACCAGCACCTCACCTTGAGCAGAAGGACGATGCAGATCTTGTGATCCTTTGGTCGTCTCGTTGCAAAATACAGCCAACAGACTTACCTTAAGACGATCTGGTAGTTTTGTTTGCCGTTGGTTTAATGTACAAATCATTTTTGACTAAACATTTCAGCTCCCCCATTTAACTAATTAACAATGCTCATTCCTTTTGGCCACTTCCTCGCTTTATATCACATGAGTGTCGTCATATTGACCCGGGTGTGGTCTGAGTGACCAGAGATGCATGCTAGGATACAGCGTTGTCGAAACTCTACCGTTCTGTATACATGCCCCCCCCTCCCATCAGTTACGTGACCTGGAACATCCGTCAAGACAGTGAAAGGGACTCGGGAGAAACGCCACGAGTAGGATGGGAGGGCTCTTTCTCAGTGACTAGAATACACCACAGCGCTTAAGGGAGAGAACCATTGGGCACTTTTCAATATTCCTCTTAAAAGATCTTGAAGCTCCAGTGAGGATTTCTTTACCTCCGCATCTGAAGAAGAGCAGAACTGCAGCTTGTAGAGAACCATAGTTGGGATGTTTCCAAGATGGTTTCTGATTCAAAGCGGAACCATCTCCCAGGTCCAGCTAGCCTCGTCCAATACATTAAAATTCAGCCCAAGAAAGACCTACATCCCAGCACAGGAGTCCAGAAGATACAATCCACAGGGCTTACCAGCCCTTGATCATGTCGGGGTAGCAAGGGCAGCTACTTCGCAGTCCTTCAAGCATGAATGACCAATTAGTGTGAACACCAATGTCATGATGCTCGCATAAAGACTGCCACGTCACGTCGCACGCCGACCTTGTCCGGCTGAAGTCCCAGAACACGGCCAGGTCGAACCCTGTCCACCTGAAGACCCCCAGGCCAGGTCGAACCCTGGCCACTCAAGAAACCCCAGGCCAAGTAGAACCTTGACCATGTGAAGAACAACCAGGTAGAACCCTGACCATGTGGAGAACAACCAGGTAGAACCCTGACCATGTGGAGAAACAACCAGGTAGAACCCTGACCATGTGGAGAACAACACAAGGTAGAACCCTGACACATGTGGAAGAAACACCAGGTAGAACCCTGACCAATGTGGAGAAACAACCAGGTAGAAACCCTGACCATGTGGGAGAACAACCAGGTAGAACCCTGACCATTGTGGAGAACAACCAGGTAGAACCCTGACCATGGTGGAGAACAACCAGGTAGAACCCTGAACCATGTGGAGAACAACCAGGTAGAACCCTGACCATGTGGAGAACAACCAGGTAGAACCCTGACCATGTGGAGAACAACCAGGTAGAACCCTGACCATGTGGAGAACAACCAGGTAGAACCCTGACCACATGAACCACAGGCCAGCTAGAACCCGGACCACACCCACATGAACCTCAGGCAAGGTAGAACCCTGGCCACCTGAAGAATTCTGGCCTCGCACACACATGAATTACTATGCTAGGTTGAACTAGTCAATTCTACGTTTGTCCAAAATTCTTGAACACACAGTACTGACCAAGGTCAGTCATTGGTTGTGCTGGGTGTGTACAAATGTCCCTGAAGTGACATTCTGGCAGTCAATGGTTTCCTCAATGAGTATCCTTCTGATGTCCACTCTGCCGCTTTGATGAGCCTGAGAACAGGGACAGGATTTGATGGAAGTGGTGAAAAGCCCAACCCAGTGTTGGGGAGCAGGGCCGTGAACAGAGCAGCGTTGGGGCGCAGGGCCGTGAACAGAGCAGCGTTGGGGCGCAGGGCCGTGAACAGAGCAGCGTTGGGGCGCAGGGCCGTGAACAGAGCAGCGTTGGGGCGCAGGGCCGTGAACAGAGCAGCGTTGGGGAGCAGGGCCGTGAACAGAGCAGCGTTGGGGCGCAGGGCCGTGAACAGAGCAGCGTTGGGGAGCAGGGCCGTGAACAGAGCAGCGTTGGGGCGCAGGGCCGTGAACAGAGCAGCGTTGGGGCGCTTGGCCGTGAACAGAGCAGCGTTGGGGCGCTTGGCCGTGAACAGAGCAGCGTTGGGGCACTTGGCCGTGAACAGAGCAGCGTTGGGGCGCTTGGTCGTGAACAGAGCAGCGTTGGGGCGCTTGGCCGTGAACAGAGCAGCGTTGGGGCGCAGGGCCGTGAACAGAGCAGCGTTGGGGAGCAGGGCCGTGAACAGAGCAGCGTTGGGGCGCAGGGCCGTGAACAAAGCAGCGTTGGGGCGCAGGGCCGTGAACAGAGCAGCGTTGGGGCGCAGGGCCGTGAACAGAGCAGTGTTGGGGAGCAGGGCCGTGAACAGAGCAGCGTTGGGGCGCAGGGCCGTGAACAGAGCAGCGTTGGGGCGCAGGGCCGTGAACAGAGCAGCGTTGGGGTGGTAGGTCTTTCATAGCACGATCCTCGTCATCCCATCTGAGCAGGCTCAGATGCAGGCCTCCCTTAGGTTGAACTGTAGAGTGGTGGACGAGGCCAGCTGGCCCTGGAAGCTGGGTCCACTCAAATCAGACACCATCCCGGTAAGATCCCAACACAGACCCTTTTCGTAACTGCAGTTGTGCCCTTTCTATGGCTTCAAGATGTATGGAGGGAGGGTGAAAGGTGCTTTATGGTTTTCTGGTGCAAGACCAAGATTATATTCAAGTTGATGAGGAAGAGCCCGCACACCTTCCCTCGGGCGTTTATCAGTAGCCGAGACCCTGTCACCATCTTAAATGACGTTCCAGTTCTTGTAACCAACGTCACGACGACCCCTTAAACACTTGGTTTCTGCTGAGGGGGCACGTCTACAGAGCTGAAAGCTTCAGACAACGCGGGACCCTAGCATGAATCTCTGACCACTCAAACCACAGCCTCGTCAGTATGACAAAACGCATGGGATATTAGATGGATAGTGAAGGCAAAGTGGGCTGAACGTAAATATGAACACTACCGTGGAGTATGTTTTGGCTGTACTCTGAGAAACCCTATTTCTCACTATTCAACAAAACTCACTGAGAACCTCCACTGAACCACTTCTAATGAGACAGCATTTACAACTAATCATTAAAACCCAATGCTAAAATAAATAATAAACCTACACCTTTCCAACCACATCGAACTAATGCCCAAGCATGAAGAGGAAATATCTGCACTTACAGTTCAGTTTCTTCATCGTGGATCGATTGTGATACTCACGGAATCGCAGTTTCTCCTTCTTGACCTGTGAAGGACAGCAACAAGCAGGTTTGTTTTAGAGCTCAAATGAATACAGCGGCAAAGCTGCCTCATGTTCACCTCAGGGGTGCAAACTGGTGACAGCCAAAAGGCTGACGACTGCACGGCACCCAAGCGCCTTCCTAGGATTCATGCTACATTTTTCCAAAAAAATGGTGTAAGACACAAAAGCTTGTCAGTGATGTTCACACAGAGTATATGAAGCAGTGCTTAAAATAATTACCACGATCATATACAATTAAAGCAAAAATAGATTAAAATACTAAACCAAAAATTATTTCAGGATAATCCAAAAATCCACACATTCAAGGGTTTAATAAGAACATGATTGCCCAATGCAGACTCTAGACTTCCAAAATCAGCCCACAAATACAGCACATTGACGCCACGTCTACACCACCTGGATAAAGGACTGACCCGTAATAACCACGCAAAAATACTACCATTCAGTGGCGAAGCTGTATGCTGACTGAACACTGATGAACAGGCTCTAATGGTCTAATCAATCGAGCGCCAGCTTCCTGCAGGAATCTCTTACCTCTGATTGGGTGGGCGTCTCTGTTCGACCAACCACAAATGCAGCGCGAGCGCAGCTATAGTTTCGTCTGTCAAAGAGGCTAGCTAGTCTTTATCAGAAAATAGGCCTACGCGATTTCCTGTGTTTTAAAAGCAATACTTTATTTTAAAACCTTAATCCTTAAAATATAATCTATGTCTAATTACAGTTGACCACAAGTCAATTACATTCCTCTTCTTGAATTGCTTCATGTTTTAGTCGAAAGAGCCTTGTCATGGTGCGTAGTAGCATAAGGAGCAGGAAGAGTTGTCAAATTGTGGACTAATTTTCAGTTTACAAAGAACGCGGCAGTATTTTATCAGCCGAGGGCGTTTTCATTGCAATAACAACGTGAGCTATTCTAGAGTTAAAACCAATGCGTTTCAGTAATTGTAAATACAAAAAAGGGAAAGATGGTCATTTGAGTGAAAATGACCCAAGGAAATTTAATAAACCTCAAATTTCTTAATATATTTTAAAGCCATTTGATTATTCCTTCATCCAAACAGTCTTTTTCTCCTTTCATCACTGTAGTGGTACAGAACTGCATTATTTAGTTCACACCGCCATCTCTAACAGCATAGTAACTAAGAACATAGGTCACAGAATCTTGGACAGGATAAAATAAATATCATGGATAATATAATACTACTACATTTACAACAGTGTTGTTTATAACCCAGATAAAAAGGTTAAGTTTGTAAACAATTTATTTCTTCTTTAAGAGCTAGAGACTACTCGAAATGTGTTCTGCTTACAGCAGGTCCAGATCTTGTGGTCCGTTTTACTTCACAAAGTGTCGGTTAACCTGGAGGACAGAGGACCGGGTCGGGCATTAGTTGGAAAACAAACTCTACCAAGTTCTGATTCAGCTTCTAAAACAACATCGACACCGTACCTGGGAGACATCACACGGCGGCCGGGGAGACCGACCTGCTGGGTTCACTGCCGGCAGAGAGGTGAGTCGGAGCACACTGAGCACACTGAGCACGAGGCGTACCAGGTGAACCAATCAGCGCGGAGCGGCGCCCTAACGAGTGGAGCCACGTGCAGGTGCGTCCCCTCGGGTTGCCCTGGTAACAGTGAGAGGACGGCCATGCTGAGGTTGTCGCCACATGTCACCTTCTTATTATATAATATATAGGCCTATATGTATAATACATATTACATATACGTAATTTATTAATTCATTATTACATGTATTTAATTATTATAATTATATATATATTTATCTATTTGCATTAATATTATTTATTTATTTCATGTTAGATTCGGTAGGACAACAATCCTTTTGACCAAAGTCTTAACACGTGAATTGATCCGCGTGGAGAGAAAGCGATACTTGTGTTATTATAACTCTAGTTCTATGATTGTAGGCTATGCACCTGATTCCGATTAGATATCATCAAATAATTATTGGTGGGGAAAATTCACCCATGAAGTTCTTAAAGCAAAAACAAATCTACTGCAAATCAAACAAAATAAGCTTATATATTAATCAAATTGAAAACGTACCCCATATAAAAACTGATCAGCTACAAATTTGTTCTTATACCCCAGAATGCACTTAAACAGAATAACCTATGGGCAGGGCCAGCCCGAGGCATAAGCGATACAAGCGGGCGCTTGGGGCCTCCTGACCGCCAGGGGGCCCCCTATCGGAAAAAAAATATATAAAAAAAATAAATTATAAATTATAATTAAAAATAATTAAAAATAATAATAATAATATTAAATAACTAAAACAAGTGACCTGATTGAATGAAATAAAGAATACATCTATACAAGAAAATTCTGATTTTACGATCAATATATATATATATATCTGCCAGCGTTCGAGTCATGCATATCAACTGCGTGCTCAATCTGCTGACAGATAATTCGCGGCCATAGACAGACACTGCATAATACTCAACAAGGGAAGGGACACATATAAGCATGTCATCTAAAAGGACGTATCTCTGGTGCCCAAAAACGGAAAAGAAAAGGACAGAAGATGAGAAAAAAGAGCAAGATAAAGGTATGATTGCATGATTATTTAAAATATGTTTTGAACTCATTTGAGGGAGGAGCAGCTCAAGCTATCATAGGAGTTAGCTAGCTAGCTAGCGAGTTAATGTCATCTTATATTTGCCATCACATGAGCTATATTCATCAACAGTGTATATATCTCATTAATATACATTTATCCAGGTGTATATCAGATGTCAACGATATTGGCAGTGTTTAGGATGTTCAATCAAACATGTACTGCTAGCTCTTGCCAGGCTTAATCTAATGTTAGCTCGCTGACTGAGGTGGACATTAGCACTAGTAGCTAGCTACATGAAAACAGTACTGTTTTATAAATGTGACATAGTGGTGAGTCTGACAGCGACTAAGTCTTAGTCCGTGAGATATCGGTTTATATTGGAGGAAACAGCCAAAGGTGAACTTAACCTTCTAGGTGTAAGGGATGCAAGCTAGCATTGCTAGCCTGTGCACGTTAGTAAAAGTGACATCTCAGCCAAAGATGGAGCACAATGTGCGCTCTGCTCTAAGATCTTTGTTGAGAGATGGCCTATTGGTCTTTATGAGAAAACACCATGTTGAAGTGAGGAGACGTCTGTGATGAAAATATACTTATATTGTATTAATATTATATTTAGGATGTTAAGTGTTCACCACACTGCAATTAGGCTGTGCCTTATTTTGCCTCACTAGAATAGGAATGGTTAGGTGTGGAATTGTTTGTTGATGAGTGTAAGTAATGATAGCAAAATAAACTCATTTTCATAAACTCACTATCAACTATGCACTTTTGCAATGTTATTTTTTCAGGAACACTGTTGAAGTATTTTGGAGCACAACCAACTGTACCTGCCCCCGATGTGTCATCAATTGATAATGTCAATTAATTCATTGTCAAATCATTGTAGTGTGACATTTCATTCAATCACATGTCAATAATCGTCGAGCGCAAATGACTCCGCTAGGTGGGAGGGGGGGCCCCAATCTCAAGTTCTGCTTAGGGCCCCCGAAAGGCTTGGGCCGGCCCTGCCTATAAGTGTTCAAATAAACGTGCACGTCCAAATGTGAACACACAGCATTGGCAACCTTCTACAAACCAACCACAACGTGTTCAGCATTTTGCTGATAAAAGTTGACCCTTATGCCGTGACATTGTGTTTCAATGCCGTGACCCGGATTCGAACCGGGGTTGCTGCGGCCACAACGCAGAGTACTAACCACTATACGATCACGGCGAGCTACCAGGGCCGTGAGATCGGTCTTCCATCAGTTTCATCTGTTGGTAACTCATTTGGGTTCTTTAAGATGCAACACTCATAGGTCCAGAAGGAGATTCCAGATGAGATCCAGATGTAAAAGCAGAAAGAAATCGAAGGCAAAATAAGCTAAAATACAAATCAAATCGAAAACAAACCCCATATAAAACTATGGTCAGCTACAAATTTGTTCTTATACACCAGAATAGGAAATGTGCACTTAAACAGAATAACCTATGACACTTAGTGTTCAAATGAAATATGCCTGTCCAAATGTAAGCAGAGAGCAACAACAACCGTCTACAATCCAAACTTGTTTAGCCTTATACAGATAAAAGTTGACCCTTATGCCGTGACATTGTGTTTCAATGCCGTGACCCGGATTCGAACCGGGGTTGCTGCGGCCACAACGCAGAGTACTAACCACTATACGATCACGGCGAGCTACCAGGGCTGTGAAATTGGCCTTCCATCAGTTTCATGTGTTGGTAACTCATTTGGGTTCTTTAAGATGCAACACTTTGAAGTCCAGAAGGAGAATCCACATGTTAAAGCAGATTGAATCTACAGCTAATCAAAGAAATTAGGCTAAAATACAAATCAAATCGAAAACCTACCCCATAAAAAAACTATGATCAGCAACAAATTTGTCCTTATACACCAGAATAGAGGAAATGTGCACTTAAACAGAATAACCTATGTCACTTAGTGTTCAAATGAAATATGCCCTTTCAAATGTAAGCAGAGAGCAACAATAACCGTCTACAATCCAAACTTATTTAGCCTTATAAAAGTGGACCCTTATGCCGTGACATTGTGTTTCAATGCCGTGACCCGGATTCGAACCGGGGTTGCTGCGGCCACAACGCAGAGTACTAACCACTATACGATCACGGCGAGCTACCAGGGCCGTGAGTGCAGCGTCTGTCAGTGTGTTACTCGGTGTGACTCATGGGGAGGGGGGTCTGGACGAACGGAAACTGGTATCTGATCTGGTAGTCACTAAAGAGCCAAGTCTCTGTTCTACTGAACAATTGACAATCCTCCGGAATAGAACAGTTTAAGTGGTTGTAAATATAACAGCCAGCCTTAACGTAACTTACACCTCACTGGGACGCGCTCGAACGGACAGTTGAATGTGGGTCATATATGCCCGTTATATAAATCAGCTGATCTTATCCGTTTACAATCTTCAAAAATAACAGTTTCAATAGTCAGTGTACTATAAGAAGTGATCGCGTACTTCCAAAGTCAGAGCATTAACATGTCCTTCACTCCTAAACAGAAGCTCCCACCGCGGGAGGTCGCTGCGGCTGCAGAAACCCTGAGCTGCAGAAGACATGCGCTTCGCTCCCTGAGATCCGAACTCAGAAGTTTGAAACCGCGCACAACATCCTTCCCATCCCATCCACTGCGTTCATGTAACTTGTGCTTTTATTTAGAGCGGTTCAGTCTCATAACTCGGATGTGTTGCGTTTCTGCAAGTGGGATTGACTGGACAATACAAAATGGGAGAGCTGTTTTGGAATTAGAGTAGACACTTTTCAACCACTGTCTTCTGAGGAGTACTCTTCCACCCTCTGCTTTGTATTATTATATGTAGGCTTCGTAAGGTGCAAGAGGTAAGTCTCTCCAGCTTTTTGAAATGTAGGCCTGTACAAAATATAGGCATACAACAAATATTTTTGGGGCAATGGACTACTATTTCTTTTATGTTTAACTAACGTTGTAAATGTACATAGTCTTGCTAGGATTTTTTGGGAACAAAAAACTGCTTAAAATATCTTCCTTTTGTTTTGAATGCAAACAATTCTTCAGATGTTATTTACACAGACACCACTGTTCTGTTGCATCGTCATATATAGATTTTTCTTTAACCATTTGGCATATCCAAAGCGGACTGTCGTTTATGTTTCCTGACTCGAAACGACCTTTAAGGTTCACATTAGTCCTGCTTAAAGTGTTCTCTTGATGAAGGCAGATGAAGCCCATTTAACTTCTCTGAGACCACCTAATAAGATAGGACCCCTGTCTGATGTGAACAGTGACGGCTTCTGGAACCCAAACCACGCGCCCCTCCCTCACTGCCCCAGTGTCCCAGCCAACATGAGCCGGTCCTACAGGCTGCTGCAGC
>OLKM01001705.1:81608-99108 GCA_900291075.1 Melanogrammus aeglefinus
TCCAACACAAATTTCTCTTGGAGAGTTATTAACAACGTTATTTTATTCCACGAGAGAGAGAGGAGCATTAGGGAGAGATATATATATATGGGAGAGAGAGAGAGAAGAGGAGGACCACTGAGAGAGAGTTTTGAAGGAGAGTAGAAGACGAGATGTGAAGAGAGAGAGATGCAGAGAGGAGAGCAGAGATGAAGAGAGGATGTAGTAGTAGAGAAGAAGTATGAGAAAAGAGCCATTCCTGCTAACCTAGAAATAACATGTAGTCTCATAATTTTCCCTGTCAGTGTTTATGCGTTTGGGGCTCATACCTCTGAACATTAACATTGTCCTCCCAACCCGTTCTCTCTGGTTCTCCCCCATCATCTCTCTCTCTCTCTCTCTCTCTCTCTCTCTCTCTCTCTCTCTCTCTCTCTCTCTCTCTCTCTCTCTCAGAAACCAATTAACTTTGTAAATCCCGTAATTTTTAGTCATGTAGTCTTTGGATTGATACACTTTCGTGTTTAAACATCCCTTCCTCACTACAAATTCTCTGAGTGTTTGTGAAACACTGAGGGTTCACAACCACATCTCAATAAAGTTGTTTATAATAAAGCTCTCTCTCTCTTCCCCCCCCTCTCTCCCCCCCCTCTCTCTCTCTCCCCCCCTCCCTCTCCCCCCTCTCTCTCTCTCCCCGCCCTCCTCTTCCCCCCCCTCTCTCTCCCCCACTCTCTCTCTCTCCCCTCTCTCTCCTCTCTCTCTCCCCTCTCTCTCCCTCCCCCCCTCTCTATCTCTCTCTCCCCCCTCGCTCTCTCCCCCCCCCCCTCTCTCTCCCCCCCCCCCTTCTCTCCCTCGCTCCAGCCCGCATCACGCCGGCCCCTAACCAGACGGCGGTGGCGGGGAAGCGGGCGGTGCTGTCCTGCTCCTACGGCCTGCCTGAGAAGGTGCAGCAGGTGGTGTGGAGCCACTCCCCGGGGCGCGGCGGGGCCCAGGACGTGGCCTCGTTCGCCCGCCGCAGCGACCCCATGGTGGAGCCCCCCTACCAGGGCCGGGCCTGGCTGTCCGCCTCGCTGTCCCACAGCCAGCTCACCCTCCAGCCCGTGGCCGTCCCCGACGAGGGCTGCTACACCTGCGTGTTCCACACCGCCATGGAGGGGCCCCGCAGCGCCACCGTGTGCCTGGACACCTACGGTGAGGGGCCGGGGGTACTACCATGAGGGGCCCGACCGTACGGCGAGGGGCCGGGGGTACTACCATGAGGGGCCCGACCGTACGGTGAGGGGCCGGGGTTACTACCATGAGGGGCCCGACCGTACGGTGAGGGGCCGGGGGTACTACCATGAGGGGCCCGACCGTACGGTGAAGGTGCAGGGAGAGAGAGAGAGTTTTAAAAACAACTTTATTGAAATGTGGTTTGTGAACCCTCAGTGTTCACAAACACTCAAGATTTGTGAGGGGCCCGACTGTACGCTGAGGGGCCGGGGTTACTACCATGAGGGGCCTGGCTGTACGGTGAGGGGCCCGACTGTACGGTTGAGGGCCGGGATTACTACCATGAGGAGCCGGGGTTACTACCATGAGGGGCCCGACTGTACGGCTGGGGGCCGGGGCCCGACTGTACGCTGAGGGGCCCGACCGTACGCTGAGGGGCCGGGGTTACTACCATGAGGGGCCCGACCGTACGGTGAGGGGCCGGGGTTACTACCATGAGGGGCCCGACCATACGGTGAGGGGCCCGACCGTATGGTCGGGCCCCTCACCGTATGGTCGGGCCCATCATGGTGAGGAGCCGGGGTTACTACCATGAGGGGCCCGACTGTACGCTGAGGGGCCCGACCGTACAGTGAGGGGCCGGGGTTACGACCATGAGGGGCCCGACTGTACGGTGAGGGGCCCGACCCTACGGCGAGAGGCCGGGGTTATTCCCACCACCGTTATCAATACTTTTTAAACTAGAGCTGGCTGGGTGAGCTCCAGGGGTTTTGGATCCAGAATGTTACCCACTGAGTCCACCACAGCCCGGTCCCCGAGAGGGAGGCCGCTGAGGGGAGGTGGTGGGAGGTCTGCAGGGTCCGGGCTGGCGGCGCGTCCGGGGGGGAGCACCTGAGCCTCGATAGCTGGGGATTTGTGAGGGAAAGCCGGGAACATCTTGGATCAGGAGAGGAATGTGGGCGCTACTGCACTGAGGCTCCTGGATGGCTCTCTATTTTTCTTGGGTGTCTGTGTGTGTTTGTGTGTGTGTGTGTGTGTGTGTGTGTGTGTGTGTGTGTGTGTGTGTGTGTGTGTGTGTGTGTGTGTGTGTGTGTGTGTGTGTGTGTGTGTGTGTGTGTGTGCGTTGTGTGTGTGTGTGTGCGTTCCAGAAGATGACTGTGCTACTGTTTTCAACACAGTGAGATTCTTTCTGTCCCATCAGTCTATGCTACTGTCCAACTCCTGCTTCCAGCTCTCTCTCTCTCTCTCTCTCTGTCCCTCTCTCTCTCTCTCTCTCTCTCTCTCTCTCTCTCTCTCTCTCTCTCTCTCTCTCTCTCTCTCTCTCTCTCTCTCTCTCTCCCTCTCCCTCTCCCTCTCCCTCTCTCCCTCTCTTGTCTTATAGCTCGCTCTCCCTCTCTGCCTTATCTCAATGATCTGGACCAACAGTGAAGGCTATTGTTTGGGATGAATCGTGACTGTAGGCGTCCATGCAGCAGCCTCACATTGTTATGATGGATGGATCATGGTTTCTCTGGTTCTCTGTTCCATGGACCTGCTCCGTCACTCACACATTACTCTACTGCCATCACAGCACCACTCTCTCTCTCTACTGCTGCCTGTCTCTCTATCACTCTCTCTCTACTGCTGGATGTCTCTCTATCACTCCCTCTCTCTACTGCTGCCTGTCTCTCTCTCACTCTCTCTCTACTGCTGGCTGTCTCTCTATCACTCTCTCTCTCTACTGCTGGATGTCTCTCTATCACTCCCTCTCTCTACTGCTGCCTGTCTCTCTATCACTCTCTCTCTACTGCTGGCTGTCTCTCTATCACTCTCTCTCTCTACTGCTGCCTCTGTCTCTCTCTCTCTCTCTCTCTCTCTCTCTCTCTCTCTCTCTCTCTCTCTCTCTCTCTCTCTCTCTCTCTCTCTCTCTCTCTCTCTCTCTCTCTCTCTCTCTCTCTCTCTCTCTCTCTCTCTCTCTCTCTCTCTCTCTCTCTCTCTCTCTCTCTCTGCTCTCTCTCTCTCTCTCTCTCTCTCTCTCTCTCTCTCTCTCTCTCTCTCTCTCTCTCTCTCTCTCTCTCTCTCTCTCTCTCTCTCTCTCCCTCTCTCACACCTATTCCTCTAAATATGGATTCACATATACTATATATATGGATTAATATATTGACATTGATCCATACCTGTATGTTGATTAATAAGAGGATATTGATTAATAACTGGATATTGATTACTTACTGGATCGACCTGGTGGAGGCACCACCCAGACCAGGTGGAGGCACCACCCAGACCAGGTGGAGGCAGATGTCTGACCCCAAGTCTGAAGCGGCCAACAAGTGTTCTCCATTCCTCCACCAACATTCCTCCAGCGCGGAGAACAGGGAATTGAAAACAGCGAGAGCCTCACTGACGGGGTCATGGCCAGACTCACATTCCACACCCCACCACACGCACCTCCGCCCGACTGCTGCTGAAGTGCAGCATGATGATAATAACGCAGGATAATAAAGTAACATCTGGGGATGTTACTTCTCTGCGGCTGGAGGCCTGAAAATTAAATTGGATGATAGTATTTATGTCATGAATAAAAGGGATTTATTATTAACAGATTATTTGAAATTAGATTGAAATGAGATGAATTTTAAATTCTGCATTTTATTACGTGCTTCATATTGGACTGAAAGTTTAAAGTCGCAATGTATAGTATTTCAACTAGCAGCTTATAATAACCTGGGCATGTTATGAATGACAGCCTTTAACTGTCTCACCGTACGGTCAGACCCTCACTTTACTCAGTTAAGAATCGTACTCATATCCTTAACCGACTCACCTTCAAGCCCTTCCCAGTCTCTGTGAACCCCTCCCCTGAGCCCTTCCCCTTTCAGCCCAGTTCAGGATGAATAATGAGTGAATAATACATCAACTAGAAAAGAAAATCTCTTTCAACTTCATTAACAGGCGTCCAGCAGCACAGAATTAATCTTCCCCCAATGATACTTCTGAGCCGGCTACAAAGTATGAATCATTTCCCTTTGCGCGCTGTCCTCGTAGGTCTGAATCAACGCCAGTCCTGGACACTAGCTGCCAATGAGAAGTGGTTCCACCTGAACAGTAAAGCGAGGCCCTGCTGCACGGACCCCTCCCTCCTGAGGGTCTGGCTAACCCGCCGTTTCCTGGTTCCCTCCCCAGTGCTGCCCAAACCCCAGGTCAGCTACCGGACCACCTCCCCGGGCGTGGTCGAGGCCAACTGCAGCTGCGTGTCCCGGCCCCCCGCCGAGATCGTGTGGAACGTGGAGAGGGACAACCGCACCCTGGGGCCCCCGGTCAGCACCCAGACGGCGCAGGGCGACGGCACCAGCCTGGTGGTTAGCACCCTCACCGTGAGGGCGGGGCTCCTGAAGGACGTATCCATCAAATGCCTGGTGCACCACAGGGGGCTGGAGTCCGCCATCGCCGTGTCCATGAACACCAAAAGTCAGTCTCCTCCTAAGCCCCTAACTCCTAAACTACCCTAGTCAGTCTCCTCCTGTCTCCTCTGGTCTCCTCTCGTCTCCCCTCGTCTCCCCTCGTCTCCCTCGTCTCCCCTCGTCTCCTCTCGTCTCCTCTCGTCTCCTCTCGTCTCCTCTCCCCTCGTCTCCCCTCGTCTCCTCTCCTCTCCTCTCGTCTCCTCTGGTCTCCTCTGGTCTCCTCTGGTCTCCTCTGGTCTCCTCTCCTCTCCTCTCGTCTCCTCTGGTCTCCTCTGGTCTCCTCTCGTCTCCTCTCCTCTCGTCTCGTCTCCTCTGGCCTCCTCTCGTCTCCCCTCGTCTCCTCTCGTCAGTTGGACCGAGGGAGTGGGGGTCACTGTTGGTTTAAAGAGGCTGTAGGTAAAGTCCCAGAGCAGAAAAGAGTGGAAGTGAGCAACAGTCTCAACAACTAAAAAACGTCTTGTCTTTCTCTGCTCCCTCCCTACGTGGCTCCACCATTGAGGGATGACCTGTAATTGACAGGCAAGACAGATTCCCAGGTCCCGTCTCACAGCGCGTCTCGCTCAGTAGTAGCTGACGGACTGCATTTCTAACAAACCACACTTCAACAAGAGCTCTTCAGTTTTACCTACAGCGCCTATAACTCCAGTGAAGTCAACGCGCTGGATGTGTTTCTGGGAACAGGCGCTGGGTGAAGCTACGCATTACCCAAGAATGTGGAGCCGTGGGAAGGACTTCTGGATGTGGTTAGCAAGAGAGGGGACAGAAATGCATAACTCTCACACTTCAGTCTCCTGAAGGCCCTCCCGGCCGTAGGTCATATGATGTGGAGCGGCAGGGTGATAAGTTCACCTTGAGGTAACGGGTGACAGACTGATGATGTATAATTCACTTGGGTATCACGGGGCGTGAGTGTGCATACTTTAGATGCTGTTCAGATAATATATTATATCACCTGGACACAGATCCAGCCCCTCCAGCCCTTCCTGCTGATGACCCATGCAGAAGTTCACATGAATTCATGTGAAAAATGACGTATTCTCTGATTTCTGTTTCTCTGTGGCAAGTTGGAACTGCTCTGGCCATCCTGATCTCCGTGACCACGGTGGCCGCGCTGCTGGTCATGTCTCTGTGCTTCTGCCTGTGGAAGTGCTTCCTACACAAAGATGGAGAGGACGTGTGAGTGTCATCCTACTCAAACCTTAACCTCATCACAATGCTCTGGCTGTTCTGTTCTGTCCTTCGACTTTAAACTTCCTCTGAGTTCACAGAAGCGCTGAGGAACAGACATGGCATCCGTCTCAAACTACAATCCACCTCAAATCCATTTTTTAGTTTTGCCTTGGATAAGAAGCCCATTGAATGGAGCTGGTTTTGGTTTGGGGGATTATACAACGAGAGCTTCTTCCATCATCTCTGTGCCAGCTGGAGCATGTGGTTCTCCCTGCCCTCAGTAGTCACACAGAACATCAGAGGGCTACAAAAACTCCTAATCTATTTCTTTCTTTCCTGTGTCCAGCTGAATAATCTCTTGGACCACCTGATGAGAAGGACGTGCCCATGAGCCAATCACATCGATCTCAAAGGTTTCACCGAATCACCCCAAGTACTGCCTCACAGCCGCCTCTGGTTCAATCCCACCGTGACCCATGAGCACAGACATTCAGCGCGACCCCGGCCTGGGTGCGTCCAGAGCCGAGGGGGGCGGGCCTGGTCCCGGATCGGTGGAGTACCTCCTCTGTCTTCTCAGCAGGGTTACGTCCTCCTGACTCCCGGGTCCCAGGATAGAATATTAAATTCACCATCGCCGGTTTAGGTCTCCTAATTACCGGTAGTTTCGTCAAATAACAGCATCTGATCAGCTCAAATAATTGTTTATGTTTATCTCTTGCATTCGTTTTACATTTAGAGGCCCGTGTCATGTGATGTATTAGTTAAAGGGTGCTGACCAATGGGATGTGTCCTTCATCTTTCTCCTCCGCCGGTGTGTGAATGTGTATGAATGGGTGATTGTGAGGCAATATTGTAAAGCGCTTTGGGTGGCCACTGGCTACAGTAAAGCACTACATAAATGGAGTCCATTTACCATTTCCCAGTATTTTGTGTTGTGTGTGTGGTGGTTCGTGAGTGTGTGCCTGTCTTGTATTTTCTATAGTAATGAAATGTTCGACTCCCTGGGGACGGGACCATGTACAGAATGGCTTGAATCATTTGCCATTGCAATGCTGAGGCCATAGTGGTGGGTTGATGCCGTATACTAGCCTTGCGCTGTTTGTTTGCATGCGTGTGCGTGTGCGTGTGTCTTGACTGAACAAAGCTGCCCTTGTTTCAACAGAGCATGTCTTGTTACTGTCGCCAGAGATGTCTTCTCTCAGATTCACCTGTTGCGGTGCACTTGAGAAACTGTGAACTCATATACAGTATAATCTATACCTATAAATTACTCTGGGCCCAAAACACTTTGTAATTAGGGTGATAAACCTATTTCTATTTTATTTTCTGGTATTTATAGACAAGCTTTGGAACGTTATCGCTAAAGTCCTCTTCTACCTAAAAGCTTTCTAAACATCTTCTGAGTCTTACCGCCACACAGCTTATTTTATGTTGGGGTCAACCGTTTATTTTAGTTTATGTCGTAATGTTACCTTGTACAAACGTGACGCAAAAGGTTTTATCCTTTAGAAACAAAGACTGAACGACCACTTGTGGGACACACACATTAAAGGTATTTAAAGTCAGCTTGTGTCAATACAGTACACATTCCTTCTTGTTTTCTTTCTTTGTCCCAAATCCTAAACAGTCTAACATAAGGTCAGCCCATCGCTCCGGGAACACAGGAGGAGGAAAGATGAGTTCCGTGGAATCCTTGTTTCATCTCCAGTTGTGCCGTCCAGATGCTTCTGAGTCCTCTGGCCTTTGATTCGTTTGAGTGAACGCGCAGGCACACTCATCCGTCTTCATCACTCTCAGGCACACTCATCCGTCTTCATCACTCTCAGGCACACTCATCCGTCTTCATCACTCTCAGGCACACTCATCCGTCTTCATCACTCTCAGGCACACTCATCCGTCTTCATCACTCTCAGGCACACTCATCCGTCTTCATCACTCTCAGGCACACTCATCCGTCTTCATCACTCTCAGAAGAAGGCTGGATCTCCTAGCATGCCTTCGCTGCCCGCTGGGAGCAGGTGATGGGCTGGCGGCCGCCTGCAGTTGATCCACAAACACGCGCTGGTGCTGGGCTGTTATCACAGGGCGCCTTTCAGAGCTGCTCCTCCTGTTAGCTTGACCGCTTGCTATGAAATATATGTGTCGATAACTGGATTTATTTCTGCTACCATGAGGGCCTTTTCCCTGACATGTTTTGCTTGAAAATATCTCAACTGTCTGAAGTTAAATTCCTTTCTAATCCAACTGTGTTTATTTTAAACATTGATCCTTCATGCAACACTCAAACACAGCCTGCCTGTTCTTTAACACGATTTATATTCCATCGCACTCTGACAAACGGCTACACAAACACACACACACGTACAGAGACACACACAGACACACAAAAACCCACACACACACACACTGGATGACCTCAGGGCTGATAGAATCAGGCATGCCCCACACAATGCCCCCGCTAGCCCCCATGCGCTCCATCTCTGTTATTTCAACCCGTCCTTTGTCTACTGTGTGTGTGTGTGTGTGTGTGTGTGTGTGTGTGTGTGTGTGTGTGTGTGTGTGTGTGTGTGTGTGTGTGTGTGTGTGTGTGTGTGTGTTGTGTGTGGTGTGTGTGAGAGCATGCACAGCGACTCCCCAGACATGTCTGCCTGTGTGTGTTTGTGTTGGTTGTGCGGTGGTCTGTAACAGAGGCTGTAACGTATGATTTTGTGAATCATAATAATAATTTACTCAAGTGCTTATCATTCCCACGGCCTTCCGCACAACCTCATCTTTGCATTCTGAGGGCGTAATGTCACATGACATTCAAATTGTGACATTAGGAGAAGCGCATTATTCAGGAGGGAACCTTTGACATTCTGCACGAGGGAATGCCAATTTGTTAGATGAAAAGAGGCTATTGTTTCCAACTTTGACTTTAATCAAAATAAAAATTTATATATACAATCTTTCTTCTGATCAAATAAAGAGTTATGCTTTCGAGAGGACTATTTCTGATGGGACGATCGGAGCCCATCACTACATGGACGTGTTAAAGTCTCTGCCCACCCTGTGTTCAGAGCTGCTCTACTGCGGGACCGGGGAAGCCCTGCCCACTGAGCGTCCGTCTGGCGTCTGGCTGTGTCTTAAATGTGAGCATCATGGATGAATAATGAAGTGGACCGTCTCCGTTTAGGACTTGGACGTGTCCAGGGAAACGACATCTTGGTCCATTTAACATCTCAGTATTGGCTTAATCTGCCCCAGAGGTCCGCTGGAGGAACAAAGGCTAATAGCGAAATGATAAGAGAGACCTTATTCAGAGCACCCGCCACATTAAGGAAATAAGTTGGATGTTAAGTAAGAAAGATCTTCAGCAGCCCAGAGCCCACCACAATGCAATGATGTGCAGATCCAGTTAAGTGCCAAACTCAAAGTGATTCGCAATATTGAGGTAATTAGGTTACAAAAAGGTTTTAAAGTAAGAATAAAGTATCTGTCTGGGAGCCCAACTCTGTGGGCCTCTGATTGGATGTTTGCCCCTTCATGATTTCCTGTTGACAGCCAAAACGCAAGACCCGATGCGACTAAGGAAAGACACTACAGAATGACATTCATTGAGGTTTTCTAGAACAAATACTGCGGTAACTTGGAATATGCACTGACTTGCTCAGGCCCAGCGCTGACGGTGGTCTTGATTGAAGCGTCGTGGTGAAGTCCGCCCCCCAGTGGCGGTCCCTCAAATCGCACTTGGACTTGTGATTGTAATGATGCGTCTCAGTTATCAGGGTTCACAACATGCCCTGGAGCCTTCCTCCCTTCACCTGGTGAACTCTGACTGAGTCTACCCAGTATAGTGAGAATTATGTTGAAGAAATATTGAGTGGGACATCATTTCAAAAGCCCTGTAAACACTCAACCTCCCAAATATGTTTAATACCATTTATATGTTAGTCAAATACAAGTAACCTAATGAAACTTTAGTTACATTGATTGTGTGTAAAATGGATGATTTATTTTTAAAACGGACTTCATGATGAGTGTGTTCTGTGTAACTGCTTGAGCACCATAAGTGGTGTCACTGTGCTTCGTGCCTCAGACTGCACAACAGCGCCCCCAAGTGCTGGACCTGGAACCTTTGCACTTTTCTAGAAATAGGGTCTTGGTATAAAATTCGATTTTGTTAGGTCAATGCTCTGGGCACTGGCACACTAGACTCCTATAAACTTTAAAGTGCTGTTATTTTAGCACCAGGAGTGTGATAAACCACTAAAAGCAGTTTTAAAGAAAAGGCAAGGGTAAAAGACTGTGTTATTTTGTGAACGAGTGAAGGAACTACTCATCCCTTAAAACATGTGAATTCAGTTACGAATTCATTCAACATGTTTTCCTAGCCTTTATCCTACCCAAATCACTATATAACACTGCTATATCATATATTAAATATTATTCAACGCAGCATATAACGACATGAACTAGCCAGCCTGCTAAACTCACCACAACCCAGCAGTCTTTTCCTTGATACTGGGCCTGACAGAACACAAAAGCTGGGCCTCACAAACACTCCAGCATGAGGCCTGACTTGTACTGGTTCTAAACCATTTGGACACTGGGGCCTCATTACAGATAAAATCCTAACTTCTCATCCTAACTTAAGTTAGGGACTCAAAGATAGGAAAAATCCTAATTTCCTATTACAGAAGTAGTCCCTAACCGGTTGGCCATTTCCTATCCTATCTTTGGCCTCCTATCTTAATTTAGGTAATCCTAACTGTTCTGTAAATCAGATTTTTCGATCGGCAATCGTCAGGTTATGTCTGTTTCTGCACTCAGAGTGTGCATGAGATTGATAGAATGTTAACAAAGAGACTGTTGAGGATCTTTGTTAATGACGGCTAGCTAGTAGCACTAGTACTGCGGCCATGGCGGGTATTGGTACAGAGAACAAGGAGAGGTAGTAGGCTAATAAAGTAGTTAAGTTATTCTTCTTCACCAAATTCAAAATTAAATGTCTTTGCAGGCAATAAAATGAAATTAAAATACAAATGTAACAAATCATTTTGCGGTCTCGGTAGCCTTTCAGCCATCACATTTCTGTTGTGATGTTCCTCGTCTTCATTGTCATACAGACCTAAGCAGTGCTGCTGCCATTTTCTTCTGTTATTGACAGTTATTTTGAATTTAGGACAGGGTGTACGGCCACCTAACTTAGGGATCCTAACTCAAGAAACTCCTAACTTAGGATAGTTCTTTAATGGCTAAATTCCTATCTAAAGATCAGATAGAATTTCTTCCTAAGTTAAGTTAGGAAACCTCCTTCTGTCATATCAAAACCCCTAAATGCCTTCCTATCTCAAGGTAGGATAGGGTTTCAGAGTTGGGAAGTTTCTGTAATGAGACCCCAGGGGTCTCCTCTCCACCAGAGGGGCGTCCTGGCGGTTCTGTGCCCAACGGTCGAGTTCCGCGGACAGCGGCAGCCGTGATCAACGGCATGACTTTCGCGCCGGCGGTAAAGGTTTCCATGGTAACAGCGAGCTCCACCAATCATGGACGTCGTGTTAACCCTTTGGATTGTGGGTAATGTAGTGCTTTTAAATTACATCTGACAAAACACATTTCTTGAAACCTTTCTTTATCCTGTGTTTTTTACAGGAGCATAGGCCTTTACACTCTCATGGCTCGTGGAAAGTAGAGCCTGGAGGGTTACGACATAATGGCCTTTAATCAAAACCTCTATGCAGAATATGAATGGTTGTGTGCGTTAGCATAATGCGCGCTAATGATAGCTATAGGACATTTCTAACATATTACCCTCAAAAATTAAATTTTGCTTAAATCTAACCTACATTGCCTTCAAGTTATAATAAATCTAGAGGGTAGAAGGGCAACCAAGGAATGAGGGCAGACTCAATCTTTGTATAAAAAAATGAAGGTTTTTTTAATGAAATGACGGGGTAGTAACTGGTCGGTCAGCCGTCTGTTAAAGAGAGGATGCACTAATGTATATTGACCAAGGAAAACAATGTGGCCAACATTTATTGTCATTTTTTTAACAATGTAGTCATTTCGACCCTCTGTTGCGGACGGTGGCCATAATGGCAGGGCTATAGCAGACAAACATAACCAGTTTACCTCGAGAAACGAGAGATATAACTAATTAAAGCACCACAAAACGTTTATTACATTGGCCAATTGCCAACTCATACTACTGGAGTTAAATATAATAATGAATGCTCATTGCACATGAACATGAAAAACAACTTTAAAAGTACATTTTTTAGCAAAGTGTAAAGAGAAGTCGATCCCAAATGCACCAGCTATTGGTGTCCCAGCCAGCACCGTTTTAACATAAAGTCTTCCTGCGCAGACCTACTTCTCATCTAAACTATGCCCCCTGACATTCAGTTGGGTGATTATTTTTGCTTCTTTATTCATTAATTAGCCTTTTCCTCTGTGGAGGAATAATATTCTCCTTATTTGAATGCCCATTGGGTCTCGGGAATGGAAAGAGGGCCATTACTAAAAATGAATTACTAAGCGATGAAAATGCAACCGTGCCACCATCACCCTGGAGGCTGGCTGAAGGTCCTGTCTGCACTGTTGATTCTCCAGGGCTGTTGAGCAGCAATAAGGACATACGTACCAATCCTCAGATATATGGAAGGGATAACATACAGGGAGCCGGTCATTATTCACAATAAGGACCTGTCTGCTTCAGCATTCTGTAATCGAATCATCACAATTGAGTACTCAATCGAGTGTAACAAAAGATCACATAGTATAATAGGAAGGTATTAGTGGGTCACTCGTGACACAAATGGCGTAACCAATCACTAGTGGTTTACTAGAGACAAGAAGGGTGTAACTATTCACTAATGGTCACTAGTGACAAGAAGTTCCGCTTCACATTGAGTCAACAGCACGAGCCCCCTCCCCCAAGGTAACGCCAGACCATAATAACCACTGTCTGCATGTCTACAGTATGTAGTAGGAGTTGGCCTCTCCAAAGGCCGCCAGCTTTACTGATTCTGTATCAATCACCTCCACCCTCTTTCATCCACCCTTTGTTGTGCAGCCGAAGCCTCCAGCCTCACCCTGCCTCTTCCCTGGCCTCCAGCAGCCTCCAGCAGCCTCCAGTCGACCCCACAATCTCCTGCTCCCCTCACAGCCTCGTACTGCTGGCTCCATGACTTCCTTCTCAAGCCTGTCCAGTAGGTCTGAAGATAACATTAGAGAATAACATGCTGTGTTCCCATTGTGTTCTGGGTGCTGGTGTTTGACGTGAAGGAGAACCCAGCCCTCGGACACACACACACACACACACACACACACACACACACACACACACACACACACACACACACACACACACACACACACACACACACACACACACACACACACACACACACACACACACACACTCACACACACACACACACACACACACACACACACACACACTACACACACACACACACACACACACACACACACACACACACACACCACACACACACACACACACACACACACACACACACACACACACACACACACACACACACACACACACACACCACACACACACACACTCACACACACACACACACACTACACACACACACACACACACACACACACACACACACACACACACACACACACACACACACACACACACAGCAGACAGCTGCACACACACACGCACACACACACACACAGAAACACAACAACACTCACCACACACACACACACATACACACACACACTCTCAAACACACACACACACACACTCACACACATCACACACACACACACACACACACCACACCCACACCCACAACACACACACACACACACACAACACACACACTCACACACACACACACACACACACACTACACACACACCACACACACACACACACACACACACACACACACACACACACACACACACACACACACACTCTCACACACACACACACACACATCGCACACACACTACACACACACACACACACACACACAACAAACACACACACACACACACACACACACACACACACACACACACACACACACACACACACACACACACACACACACACACAGGAGAGGAGCTGGATAAATACCACCTGAGGGGGAGGACTTGAAGAGACGAGACATTACCATACTGCAGGACACGAATAAAATATTGAGATTATATGCAAAATATATTGATTGTGTTAGTAATCGATATCCCCCCCAAAAAAAGGGCCGTGAAGCAGCTCTAAAATGAAAACTAAAAGTACTTCATGAGATGATTACATCAAAGATTTCACATACAGAAATAATTCATGTTGAATTACCAGCCCCCGAGTTCTCGTGTGATTTGTCTGAATAAATGAATATTGAGGAGGGACATAAGTGATCAGCTTGGGTTATCCGATGATACACCAGGGATGGAACGACGGTCTAATGCTGTCAGGCTGATGATCAGAATAATTCCACCTTCCCTCCATCATCCCAGTGCTCAGTATAATATGGGCTCACTTTGCACGTCTGATTGGCTGTGAGGCCATCAGGGTGCCATTAGCATGATGTCCAGGTCGTGGAGGTCTCACGGTGTTAAGAGATGTCAGGGTGTCACTCTAGGACTCCCCGTGTGTCTTGTCTGGAAGGAGAAACTGAATGAGTTTCTTATGGACTTTCTTAATCAAATAGGAATTAAAAAACGTGAATATACATTTGAGTGCTTATAAGGATCACAATGACGGTTATTTGTTTTATTTTGTTTGCAATGCGTTCAGAATTAGAAGATGGCTGGACCGTGAGGTTTCTGCTGTGGGCTGCAATGGCTCTTCTGTTCTCATGTGAGTTTAGATGTGTTTTTAAGATCAATCGAGACCATTTTAATGTTACATGCTGTATTTCTGTCATCTTTATTATCTCTGTTTGGTAGCTCAACATGTGTTTACCCACCACGTGTCCTCAGAGCTTGGCGTACACAGACAGTGCCTGGACCTCGATGCAGGAAGGACAAGACCCTTCAGGGCTCGAGACAGTTTATTATGTGGATGTGCAGTTATGTTTAACTGGCTGGCATCTGTGGCAAAAAATCTACTATTACTGGCGCTGCATGTCACGTTTCAAACCTGGGCTGTCGCAAACATTAGTGGATGTCTGCCCTTTAAATGAAGCAACTTTTGAATTGGATAGAGCACATGTTTTATTGGCATAAACTCCTAAATATAAAGCCTTTTAGATCAACATTCAATCGGGGTAATGTAGTTTCCCCGGCCACAAGTCCCTTGGATAAAATAATTACTGAACTATCTGCCAAATAACTAAAGATGTGAATTCATCACGCGAGACATCAGGACATAAACAGCAGGACACCAGAGACAGACATGTCCTCAATATCAACTCACGCACTCCGTTCTGATTAGGACGGTTGAGCAGGCAGTCGAGGAAAGGGGAAAAATGCAGCCTCTTCGGGCCAGCAGGGGGTGCTGTAATGAGCCTTTTTTAATCCCGTCTTAACAACAGAACAACACAACATTGTGTGCAAGCGTCTGCGGGGAAGTTTTCCAAATACCAGGTTAATGAGCGAATGTCCTCACTAATGGCCGCCTCTAGGGTTCTGCGTCGTGCCGTCATGATTCAATGTTCTCTGTTTTCTGATGACTCAGGAGGCACTAATGTAGTAGGAAACTGTGTTGTGTATGTGGGCTGGGCCCTTTGGGGGAGCGAGTGGGTCTGCACAGAGCACTCACGCGTTCTCCACCCTGCTAGGATTGCGGCCCCCTGCAGTCTCCGAATGAGTCTGTGTTCTTATCTCCACGCTTCTCCATCCAGACTCCTGCCAGCGAGCGTCTCTTCAGGGTCTGCTCTCAGGGCCTCTCAGCCTCCCAGGGAACCCAGAAAACCAGGCTCATCTGAGGGGGGACCTGCTCAGACTCTACTGCAGCTCACCATAGCTCCACTCGGGGGCCTGCAGATGGCCTGTATTAGTATAAGGATGAGGCACCTGCTCCATGAACACAAGAGCATGCCAATTCAAATGTAGTGCCTGTTTGCACGTGGGCTGTCTTCTGAGAAGATCTGGTCTGCTCCCCCGCTGCAGAATACACACATGGCCAGGATTCAGTGAGATGGGAGAAGCATTACAAATTAAAAGCAAAAACACATTTCTCTGAGGCCGATCAATAAGGTGTGAAAAACACAAACACACTCAACACTCAACACACTCCTCCAACACACTCACTCCTCTCTCCTCAAACACACTCACTCCTTATCTCCTCAAACACACTGACTCCTTATCTCCTCAAACACACTGACTCCTTATCTCCTCAAACACACTGACTCCTTATCTCCTCTCCTCATCGCCTCTCCTCGTCTCCTCTCCTCGTGACGAGAGACCAGTGTTTGTTAATCATGTGATCAGATGAACAGCTTAGAAGAAAAGGATGAAACTAAATGTAGAAAGCCAGCGTTTCATTGCATTTATTTAGTATTTGAGGCCTCACTTGAACCCCTGTCAGGTGACCCTTCCACCAGAGAACCCGCTAGGAGGACAGAGGAGATGATACGCAGGTCGTGGACGAGGGCTTCTGTCTCCTGTGCCTTTAAAGAAGATGATTAGAAAACCATGAGGCGGGCTTATTGGCTGCAACAATGTCTAATGAATTGATTACATTGTTGATTCAATTTCCATTCACAATGTGTGTGTGGGCGCCAATGTGTGTGTGGGTGAGCGTGTGTGTGTGTGTGTGTGTGTGTGTGTGTGTGTGTGTGTGTGTGTGTGTGTGTGTGTGTGTGTGTGTGTGTGTGTGTGTGCGTGTGCGTGTGCGTGTGTAAAGGTGCCCGCACCAAAGCTTCAGCAAACAGAAGACAAATGAAAATTCAGTGGTGCCGTAAAACACGATTTGCATTTCAAGCAGATTCATTAAAGTCTCGATGTGTAGAGCCGCGCCCCCCCCCCATCCCCCTCCCAGCCCAGCCAGCAGGCAGAGACGTCAGCATGAACAACTCCACAGGGTTCTGTCCACCCTGACTGGCTGTGAACTGGGTAATTGGAGGAGGCAGAGCGGGTCGGCTGGTAACCGGAAGGTTGCTAGTTCAATCCCCGGCTCCTCCTAGCCGAGTGTGGAGGTGTCCCTGAGCGAGAGGCCCCACCCTGACTGCTCCCGACGAGCTGACTGTCGCCCTGCATGGGTCACACCGCCGCCGGTGTGTGAAAGCGTGCATTAATGGGTGAATGTGAGCCATCACTCACCCCCGCCCCAGCACCCGAGCCCCGTCGTCCCCATCTCCCTGCTCCATCTCCCTGCTCCATCTCCCTGCTCCATCTCCCTGCTCCATCTCCCTGCTCCATCTCCCTGCTCCGTTCTGTGGGGGCTCTAACAGGCGGGGTCCATGATGCAGGTCATCTCTTCCTCCGTTCTATCCAGCAGCAGGCGGAGCAGAGGAGAGGAGGTCAGGCGTCTGGTGAAGAATTTATTAAAGATATTTTTTTCCTTTATTTGTCTGAGTTACTGCATATGCGCCTATACAGGTAATCACCATGCTACAAGGTACTGAATGCTAACAGGGTCTATTTACACCGAAAGAACAACGCGGACAGAATAAGAATCCCCCTCACACACACACCCAAACCCGCGCGCACACACACACACGCACACACACACGCACACACGAATGCACACAAAAACACAAATGCAAACTCGTACACACACA
>OLKM01001705.1:101608-104108 GCA_900291075.1 Melanogrammus aeglefinus
CACAACACTCTAGATGACAAACACCAGCGTGCTAATTTCAGGGCCCAGCGCTCAGGTCTCTACTTGAGGCCTGCGGTGTTTAGTGGTGAATCGTTTGACCCTCATGGTGGAGTTACGGCCCATGCTGTTATGACAGGACCGCCCGTCCCTCTCCACTGACCCCCAAGGGCATCCTAGCAGAGCGTTGTCCTAGCGTTGTCCTAGCGTTGTCCTAGCGTTGTCCTAGCAGTGCGTTGTCCTACCGTTGTCCTAGCGTTGTCCTAGCAGAGCGTTGTCCTAACGTTGTCCTCGCAGTGCGTTGTCCTAGCATTGACCTAGCATTGTCCTAGCGGTTCCTAGCGTTGTCCTAGCTTTATCCTAGCGTTGTCCTAGCGTTGGCCAAGCGTTGTCCTAGCAGTGAGTTGTCCTAGCATTGTCCTAGCGGTTCCTAGCGTTGTCCTAGCGGTTCCTTGTGTTGTCCTAGCGGTTCCTAGCATTGTCCTAGCTTTATCCTAGCATTGTCCTAGCTTTATCCTAGCGTTGTCTTAGCGTTGGCCAAGCGTTCCTAGCGTTGTCCTAGCAGAGCGTTGTTCTAGCGTTGTCCTAGCAGAGCGGTTTCCTAGCAGAGCGTTGTCCTAGAGTTCCTAGCGTTGTCCTAGCGTTGTCCTAGTGTTCCTAGCGTTGTCCTAGCGTTCCTAGCGTTGTCCCAGCGTTCCTAGCGTCGTCCTTGTGTTGTCGTAGCGTTGTCCTAGCGTTCCTAGCGTTGTCCTATGTGTTGTCGTAGCGTCGTCTGCGTTCCTAGCATCGTCCTAGCGTTGTCCTAGCGTTCCTAGCGTTGTCCTACCGTTGTCCTAGCGTCGCCCTAGCGTTCCTAGCATCGTCCTAGCGTTGTCCTAGCATTCCTAGCGTCGTCCTAGCGTTCCTAGCGTCGTCCTAGCGTTGTCCTAGCGTTGTCCTAGCGTTGTCCTAGCGTTCCTAGCGTTGCCCTAGCGTTCCTAGCGTTGTCCCAGCGTTCCTAGCGTCGTCCTAGCGTTGTCCTTGTGTTGTCGTAGCGTTGTCCTAGCGTTCCTAGCGTTGTCCTACCGTTGTCCTAGCGTCGCCCTAGCGATTCCTAGCATCGTCCTAGCGTTGTCCTAGCATTCCTAGCGTCGTCCTAGCGTTGTCCTAGCGTTCCTAGCGTCGTCCTAGCGTTGTCCTTGTGTTGTCGTAGCGTTGTCCTAGCGTTCCTAGCGTTGTCCTAGCGTCCCTAGCGTTGTCCTAGTGTTGTCCCAGCATTCCTTGCGTCGTCCTAGCGTTGTCCTTGTGTTGTCGTAGCGTTGTCCTAGCGTTTTGTTGTCCTAGCGTCCCTAGCGTTGTCCTAGTGTTGTCCTAGCGTTCCTAGCGTTGTCCTAGCGTTCCTAGAATTGTCCTACCATTGTCCTAGCGTCGTCCTAGCGTTCCTAACGTTGTCCTAGCGTTCCTAGCGTCGTCCTAGCGTTGTCCTAGCGTTCCTAGCGTCGTCCTAGAGTTGACCTAGCGTTCCTAGCGTTGTCTTATAGCGTTGTCCTAGCGTTCCTAGCGTCGTCCTAGCGTTGACCTAGCGTTGACCTAGCGTCGTCCTAGCGTCGACCTAGCGTCTCCTAGCGTCGTCCTAGCGTTCCTAGCGTCGTCCTAGCGTCGTCCTAGCGTTCCTAGCGTCGTCCTAGCGTTGACCTAGCGTCGTCCTAGCGTCGTCATCTCATAGCGTGACTTGACGCCTAGCGTTTCTAGCGTTGACCTAGCGTTCCTAGCGTCGTCCTAGCCTTGACCTAGCGTTCCTAGCGTCGTCTTATAGCGTTGACCTAGCGTTGACCTAGCGTCGTCTTAGCGTCGTCCTAGCGTTCCTAGCGTCGTCCTAGCGTTCCTAGCGTCGTCCTAGCGTCGTCCTAGCGTTCCTAGCGTCGTCCTAGCGTCGTCCTAGCGTCGTCCTAGCGTCGTCCTAGCGTCGTCCTAGCGTTGACCTAGCGTTCCTAGCGTCGTCCTAGCGTTCCTAGCGTCGTCCATTGAGCATGTTTCCTGGATCCCTGGGCTGTCTAACGAGTTGCTTATGACAGGGGAAGACAGAGCACAGACTCTGCTGACCCAGCCAACAGACCGCCAGGCATTGGAAAGGTATTTGTCCTTTCTGCCAAATGTCCCGATGATGTATGACCCCTAGCCCGCTGTGGGGAGGGCCCCGGGCCCCTGGTCTGTGGAGCGTCTCCAGGAACAGGGCTCCCAGCAGCGGGCTGCAGGGCAGACTGCAGGTTTAACGCTCTGTTTCCAGTGTGAGGGCCTGTTGTGGTCTCTGCTTTCATGTGCTGTCTTGTATATGAGTGTGTGTGCATGTTTTGGTGTGTGGTGTGTGTGTGCCAGCGAGATAGTTTCTGTGTATGTATCTGAGTGTATCCATGCGTGTGTGTGTGGGTGGGTGTAGAACGTGTTCTGAGAGGTGAGCTCTGATTGGTCGAGGAGGACCGTGGGCTCCTCAGGAACGGCCTGGAGGTAAGAGCCCTGAGAGAGC
>OLKM01001705.1:109108-111989 GCA_900291075.1 Melanogrammus aeglefinus
TACAGCTGTGAGTACTAACAGTATGTAGTAGTACAGCTGTGAGTACTAACAGTATGTAGTAGTACAGCTGTGAGTACTAACAGTATGTAGTAGTACAGCTGTGAGTACTAACAGTAGGTAGTAGTACAGCTGTGAGTACTAACAGTATGTAGTAGTACAGCTGTGAGTAGTAACAGTATGTAGTAGTACAGCTGTGAGTACTAACAGTATGTAGTAGTACAGCTGTGAGTACTAACAGTAGGTTAGACTATGGACAGACAGATAGACAGACAGACGGAGGGTAGCCTCTGGACAGACGGACGTATCCTCTGTGGGGTGGGGGGAGGTCTCATGATTAAAGGCTAATGCAGCGGCCCCCCACGCGGCCGCTGTGAGGTGGACCCTGGACAGCGCTGAGCTCCAGCGCGCCCTCGCTCAGAACACAAATCACATCCTTTAAGGTCGCCCCCCTCAGAGGGGCGGAGCCAGAGGGGGGTGTGGGTGTGTGTGTGTGTGTGTGTGTGTGTGTGTGTGTGTGTGTGTGTGTGTGTGTGTGTGTGTGTGTGTGTGTGTGTGTGTGTGTGTGTGTGTGTGTGTGTGTGTGTTAGTGTGTGCACTTGCCTGTATGTGCACACCTGTGTGTTGTGTGTGTGTGTGTGTGTGTGTGTGTGTGTGTGTGTGTGTGTGTGTGTGTGTGTGTGTGTGTGTGTGTGTGTGTGTGTGTGTGTGTGTGTGTGTGTGTGTGCACTTGCCTGTGTGTGCACACCTGTGTGTGTGTGTGTGTGTGCGGGCACAGCACATGTGTGTGTGTGTGCAGGAGGGCCAGGTGGGGGGCTGGGGGGTCCCCAGTTCTGACCCATACACTGATGAGTTTCTGGCTCAGAACCGAAGAACCAGCAGAGCTGAGGAATGCCCCCCCCCTCGGTCCTCGTCTTCATCAGTCCTCCTCACATTCCCTCCCCCCTCTCCCCTCCTCCCCACGGCCCCCTCGTTTCCCCGGCGCTCCCTCGTGTTCGCCCGGCCCCCCCGTCGGAGCAGGAGGAAGGTGTGTACCTTTGTCCGGCCGTCCGTCCGGAGCCGTTTTTAATGAGTTGGCTGTGTTGACACGGCGGGGGGTTTGAACCGCGCACAGACAGAAAGAGACATCCTAACGACCAGGGCTTGGAGGAGACACACAGAGGGGCGGGTCCTTAACTGCTGTCTTGACGGGCAGTCTCACGGTCCAATGGGGGGGACGGGTTCCCAGGGACTCATGAGACATCGCGTTAGTTCTGCTTTTCATGCCTGTCTGCAGTTATATAGATAGATAGATAGATAGATAGATAGATAGATAGATAGATAGATAGATAGATAGATAGATAGATAGATAGATAGATAGATAGATAGATAGATAGATAGATCATATAGATATGTGTATGAAGTAAATATAGTGTATTTATCGGATGTCTTTGTTGGAAACATTGCCGTTCTCCTCTTCAGTGCATGCCTGCTGTTTCTCTATTAAGCCTCTTTGAGAAGGAACTGCTGAGCTTGTGACGCGTGGTCTCATCTTTGAGACATTGTGCGCTTTATGAATACATTAAATCATCAACTCTTTTCTCGGTCTCGCCCTTATGGGACTGTTCTACCCTTTCCTTCCTCTAATTGGTCTAACAGCCTCCCCGCACCCCCCTGTTAATCAACCCACTTACGTGACCTTCTGAGAGGCAAGAGGGGGACGTCTCCGGAATGCCGTTCCAAACTGAGTTGAGGTAATGATGTTTCTGTGCAGCAACTCAGAGATTTGACACCAACTCCCAGTCCGGTGAGGTCGTCCCCAAGGTGGCCTCACGCTGTGTAGGGCTGTTGTCGGGGGACTTTCCCCCCGCTCGCCTTTTGAGTCAAGTCACTGGCACCGCGACTTGTTTACGAAATCAATGGCCTATGCTAATGATGGCCCAGTGCACCCTGGGTAAAGGCTTCCTAATGGTGCTGGCGTAACCTCTTCATCACCCTCTCATCGATCTCGTCCTGTCAGCGGCGGCGCCGGGATCTTATGAGCATGTTGTACACCAACAAACCATCCAACACCCACCACTGAGGGGAGTGAATGTGTGCGTGCTGAAGACAGGGAAGGCTTTGAGGAGAGGATCTCTCTCTGTTGGTGTAACACTGCCATGCAGAAACAGAAGCCAGTGGAAGGGACACTTTGATGATGGCATGGGGGGGGCACACCCCATCTCCAGAGCAGCACAGCATGGGGCCGTCCTCCAGCAGGTGTTTGACTTCCAGACACCGCTCCCCGGTCCTCTCCTCTCCTCCTCTCTCCTCTCCTCTCTCCTCCTCCTCTCCCTCTCTCCCTCTCCTCTCCTTCTTCTCCCTCCTCTCCTCCCCTCTTCTCCTCCTCTTCTCCTCTCCTCTTCTCTCCTCTTCTCTGCTCTTTGTTTTTTGATTCACTGGGGCTATCGCCTGAGTGTCCCATGAAAGGTCGTGACACAGGAACAGCAAGAGTTTTGGGACAGAGACGAAGTACCGCAGGTACAACTGAGGTTGATCTGGAATAATTAACTAAATGAGGGGCAGAGGGGGGGGGGGGGGGAGAGGGAGAGATGGGGGAGAGAGAGAGGAGAGAGGGAGAGAGAGAGGGAGAGAGGGAGAGAGGAAGAGAGGAAGAGAGAGAGAGGGAGAGAGGGAGAGGAGAGAGAGAGAGAGAGAGAGAGAGAGAGAGAGAGAGAGAGAGAGAGAGAGAGAGAGAGAGAGAGAGAGAGAGAGAAGATGATTCCTTTAGAAGCTCCCGTTTCAGAACCTTTTTAAATGGCGTTAGATAAAAACAGACATTATACTAACTGTAAAACTTTCAATCTTTTGAAATATTCAGAATGATTCATCCAAATGTTTGCCATTCCCATATGGACATTTTCCA
>OLKM01001706.1:0-5000 GCA_900291075.1 Melanogrammus aeglefinus
CTGAAGATTTGGTTAAGAAAAGAGGAAGAGAGATTTCCTTGGCCCACCACGCAATGCGGTCGCCCGTCCCTAAACAAACCAACAAAACCAATCAACTCGAAGCTGTTTATAAGTGACGAAGAGTGGGGTAGTGGGGGAGAGAAGTCGACTAAGTATCACCCAGAACATTAACAAATGTAGTGAGTGGATGGATGAAAAGAATCATGAGTGATGAAGGCTGTCTGCCCTTAATTGAGTCACACATTGCAGTATGGTCAGCCGACCGGCCAGATTCCATCAATTCCTTTTGTCATGCAGCCACAGAAGGCATCTAAGTGCAAAAACAGAGAGCTGGTTGTTGTGTGTTGTGGTGCGTTGTGTGTGTGGTGTGTGGCGTGCGTCGCGGGCGTGCGTCGTGCGTGCGATGCCGGCGTGTTGTGGCAAGGAAAGAAGGAGTGAGTGTTGAAAAAAGCAATTCGTGAGACTTGCAGCAACTCAATATCCCTCACCTCATCATTCTATAATTTATCTAGTCTGTCTTGCCGCGGTTTTCCTCGTATGGCATAGCAAGCGCATAGCCACATAATCAAAAAAAAAGACCCCTGAGATGCCGAAGATGAGTGATCGGTGAAAAGTGATCGAAGGGAACAGAGAAAAGTGAAAAAATAGAGAAATCTTAATTTAAAATTCAAAAGTCCCAACGAGCCCTTTTATGCTCTTTACTCCTCTTCAGGATTAACATTTTCATTCGCGGCCGAGTTTAATTCATATAGGCCTACTCGTCCTGATTGAAATAGCGGTCGCTGCTTTAACACGCTCCCATTATGCCCCTAGTCCGAGTTTAGACTGGTCAACATATAGTTTACTTCTCATGTGTCGACGTTGTCCACACGCACACGCACACACTCACACAAACACGCATCCTCCCAATATTTAATTTTAAACCACACCCAGAGGTCCCAGACCAAGCTCGGACGGAGCCGGACGCGCGCGTCCCCGACAAGCGATGCAGTGTGAACACGCCTAACTTTTTTTTACTACGAGAATCGCAATTGGCCCTCGGTCACGTTTGGTTTCCTAGTCACTTGAATCTCTGCCGACCTCCTGCTCTCTGCCAGTCCCGCTAAAGTCCCCACTGCGTTCCTCGGTCTTCACTCTGGTCAGAGCGGGTGAGTCGTTATTCTACTTTGTTTTAATGATCTACTGCAAACTTTATTTCTCGTGCAAAGCTTCATGGCATGCGGGACTTTCACATGCATTATTTTATTCACATGCATTATTTTATGGGTCGCTGGAGGGGCGTTCTTTTAAAGTCGCGCTCGACATTTTCTTGATTTTTGTGGCTGAATTTACTTACAAAACTATTCTACCTTCCTGTCAATGCTGTTAGGGGCGAGCGCGCGTGTGTGTGTGTGTTTGTGTGCACGCGGGAGTGCAAGCGTGCGGGCGTGCCTGAAAGAGAGAGAGAGCGAGAGAGAGAGCGAGAGAGAGAGAGAGAGAGAGAGAGAGAGAGAGAGAGAGAGAGAGAGAGAGAGAGAGAGAGAGAGAGAGAGAGAGAGAGAGAGAGAGAGAGAGAGAGAGAGAGAGAGAGATTGATTATGTCGTTGTTATCACGAAGGCCTACCGATTTTAGGATATTATCACAAATAAAACACACGAAAGGCCAACCCATGGTGCCCCAACAGTTTGGGAAACGCTTCATGCGCGCTTTTGGAAAGTTATGCGAGCACTTCAGCCAACGTGGTTTACGTGGTATGTGTTTTTTAGTATGGCGCCCCCCTGCGTTGTAAATTGGAACACAGAACACAGAAGGACACAGAGAAAAGATTAATGTCTGAATTTATCACTTGGTTCAAAGGACACAGAGAAAGGATTCATTTCTGAATTGATCACTTGATTCATTGGCCATCTAAATTAAGATCATGTTATTGATGCTATAGAATCCACTTGGCAAATGAGAGTTTGTTAAACCCAAACAAATATATTTATGACACGAAGAAGCCGCATTTTTGATACTTTTCCATCCTAGCGTAGGCTGACTGAGCCATAAGCATTAGATTGAAACATCACATTTATACAGCCATTTTATGCAATTTCTTTTACATATTATTATAATACAGATTATTTGTATTAGTTATTAACGATGATTGATTATGGTTATGTCACACATTAGCATGACAACCAGTGGAAAATTTACAAAAGCCTCAGAGTGCACACAAACACACACACACACACACACACACACACACACACACACACACACACACACACACACACACACACACACACACAACAATTGCATGTCATTCTGTATTCCAAGAATGTACATTTCCCTCTCCTTCACAATGTGTGCAGTGTGATGTGAACGTTCATCAGCTCATTACACCCCAGGATGGCTAAAAGATGGCCCGACGTTGGCCACAAGGACTCAGTGTTGGACGACTCCGATGCAAACATGTGCTGACGACAGACAGAATGTGGTGCATGCACACTGGCAACAGACGACGTCTTGCTGTGCTGCATGTAACCACAATGTCATCCCCAACCTGTCTCCAGGACTAAATGAAAGTCTTACGGATGAAATCAACGTACGATTCATTAAGATCATCATCATTTTTATTTTATTTTATTAGATATCCTCAGGGTATTTAAATTGACAAAGACATTTGTTTAAAGTTGTGTCTCTTGTTAGAAGTGTGGTTAGGGTGGGTGAGGGTGAGGGTTTTCAGGATTCTGCAGTGGACCAAACCCATGACGAGAAACAACGTCCGCGGAGGCGACGGTCCACACACCACCAATTGTCAGATTGTAGGTTTCAAGTTCAACCTAAACAAAACAGCACACTCCTCTTAGTTGTTTTAGCCCCTCCGTCAACACTCTCCTCTCAGCCACTGGGCAGGCATGCTGAAGGCCATAGTGTGGAGGAACATCACAGGGCCATCTGAGGACCTCCTGGGAGGTGCTTCCTGTAAGGCCACACCTTTGAGGAACTCTCTTAACCTTTATGTATAAACGTGTGGGGACCGAGACGGAACTATTACGACCAATGTAATGATGAGCGGGAAGGCTGCTGACATTATTTTTCAACACTGGATTGTCAATCCGTTGTTGATGCGTTCAAAATGAAATGGTTTCTTGGTGGCCTTCGCGGAAGATACTTCACATGGAAGCTCCTGAACCCCGAGACCCCTCTCGCTGTCCCCAATCTAGGATATTGCCTCTCTGTTTTTGGCTTTGTGCCACAAACGGCTAAATCACCGGTGGATCCCCTGCGGTTTGCAAATCTGCTGAAGTAGTTACCAAATTAAATTCCGCATCCTTCATCATCCTCTCAACATTCTTCCTCTTATTCAGGGAAGTGGAAATGCCAGACATCAGGTTTTTCAGAGATGTGTCTCCCGCTTTTATTGTGGAGTTACTGGGAGCCCTGAATAGTTGCACTATTGTGGTAACAAGTCAGCACCCAAAACCTGGGGTGTGCTTGTTTGAGTGTGTGTGTGTGTGTGTGTGTGTGTGTGTGTGTGTGTGTGTGTGTGTGTGTGTGTGTGTGTGTGTGTGTGTGTGTGTGTGTGTGTGTGTGTGTGTGTGTGTGTGTGTGTGTGTGTGTGTGTGTGTGTCTGACTTCCCGGTTGTGTGGTCACTGGCCTAACTCCAGGATAAGCTCTGTTATTTGTGTTTTATGTAAAAATATGACAGGGGAGCATTATTGTTGCGTATACAAAGACTCGCACCCACACAATCAGGCCCCCCAAACACAAATAAACACTGTAGTTGAAACTTCCCCGTTGGTTGGTGGGGTTAATCTGTATATGTCCGTAATAAGTAAGTAATTAGCATTAGGTTTAACAAACTGTCCCAAAAGAACCAAACGGTCAGATGGATACGGAACAGAAATCACTCTGTACGTGTGAGGTGTGTTTAGGAGCAGGGAGATGTTGTGTGACTGGTATGTCAGCTAGCTTGCAGTAAATGCATGCCAAAGGTGCCTTGCTATGCTCAGCTACAGGTCCTTACATAGAGAGAGCCCATCAGCCTTCTCCCTGGCAGGGAGACAGCGGCACATGTTGAGCTGCTTGTATCCAGTGGCTGTTTCTGCTCCTTCCCCCACAGGCTGTGCTTCGGCCTGTAAACTATCTTAAAGTATCTCACAATGACCTGTGACCGAATCACAAAAGGGGAAAAATCTGAAGCTGACTTTTTTGAGACAGAGACAGAGAGAGAGAGAGAGAGAGAGAGAGAGAGAGAGAGAGAGAGAGAGAGAGAGAGAGAGAGAGAGTAGAGAGAGAGAGAGAGAGAGAGAGAGAGAGAGAGAGAGAGAGAGAAGAGAGAAGAAAGAGAATGAAGAGAGTTTAGAGATAAGAGTTAGAGAGAGAGAGAGAGAGAGAGAGAGAGAGAGAGAGAGAGAGAGAGAGAGAGAGAGAGAGAGAGAGAGAGAGAGAGAGAGAGAGAGAGAGAGAGAGAGAGAGAGAGAGAGAGAGAGAGAGAGAGAGAGAGAGAGAGAGAGAGAGAGAGAGAGAGAGAGAGAGAGAGAGAGAGAGAGAGAGAGAGAGAGAGAATTAAAGATAGAGAAAGAAAGAGAGAGAGTGAAAGAGAGAAAGAGATAGAGTGAGATAGAAAGATATGGGAGTAGAATGAGACCAAGAGGCCCAGAGACTCTGTGGCTTTGTGTTTTATGAAAAGAGAAAAAAATAGACATTAAGTCAGCATTTTCACACACACACACACACACACACACACACACACACACACACACACACACACACACACACACACACACACACACACACACACACACACACACAACACACACACACACACACACACACACACACACACACACACACACACACACACACACACACACACGCGCACTTAATTTGCACCGTTAGCCCACCCCCTCTCCTCCATCATAAGGCTGAGTGGAGAAGAGGCATGCCTGTTGTCTGTCTGTCTGACACGCGAACGATGGCTGTGCCAGAATGCGGAGGCTAGCTAGCCCACGATGTTAAACGATCATCAGT
>OLKM01001706.1:7500-14132 GCA_900291075.1 Melanogrammus aeglefinus
TGTGACACGGTAAACAACTTGGTGAAACACTGCGATGCTGTTCGATGATACTTTTACTGAGACTGAGCTCTTCTGATATCAGATTTATGATACAAAATCAATCGTCCTATTTCCATTCAAGCTCTATGAATTTTACTCTCTATAATTATTGTCAAGTCGGTAGGCTATAGGCGCTTGCGGTCATTTAGATCCACATGCACCAAAGCACTCTGTCAACTCTATGCCAAAGCCTCCCTGAAGTGTACCAACCATACCGTTTATGTTGGTTTGCTTTTCTAAGAGGTAAATAAAGACCTCTTCAGATCTTGCATCGAGTCCTAGTCTAGACAGAGGCTTATATAGTAAATATTGTATCGCTTGGAAAACACACTCGCATACACACACACACACACACACACACACACACACACACACACACACACACACACACACACACACACACACACACACACACACACACAACACACACAACACACACACACAAACAAGCACGACACACACACACGCAGACAAACACACACAAACACACACACATATAAACTTCAACATAAACACATAACATGCAGTGTAACTTAAATGTGACATGAATTGGAGTCAAAACTTTGAGAATATAAATATTTAGGGGGGCTATGTCATTATACTGCCATTTCCAATGTTTTGTTTGGGAATATTTGGCTAATTGGTTGCAGACGGGACAGCTGGCCGGCTTCAGACTAAACAGGCCATGCCTTTAAAGCATGTCTGTCCCCCCTACTTACGACACTAACCCCATCTAGGGGTCAGGGGACAAACATCACATTACAAACCCACACACAGATGGCATAGAGTGTGTTGACTCCATTTTGGATGCAGATCATTAAACAATAAACGTGATCAAGGCACGAATGAGTATAACTCCCCCACCCCTCGACTGTCACTGTCCAGTATTAGTACCTTCTAGCATGTTTACACCCGTATGTGTGTATTAAAACATGCTCCTCTCCACAGATCCACCTGCACGACCACCAACAAGGGGAGTGCTTCATAAAACAGCCAGCTCTTCCCTCGATCCAGGAGGAGCTAGTCCCCGACGCAGACAATCCCAGAAGTCAAGCAGTCAAGAAACAGTCGTCCGGCTAGAGCGGGAACAGAGAAGCCATGTTGATCGTCCTCGCCCTGATCATCGCGTTCCATCTGGCCTCGGCTGCCCTGCTGTTTGCCGCCACCATCTACAACGTGAGTGCGACTAAAGAGACCCTGGATGAGACAGAGAGGACCCTGGGGAAGGGAGTGTCTTGTGTGTGTGTCATTGGCTCCGTATTCGTGAGTCGATGTGGGTTTTAGTATGCTGCCCCCTAAACGTTCGACCTGAATGCAGTAGCTCATCGGGCCATCGAAGCATGTTTCAAACTTATCGAATTGGTTTGTTTGAGTCAAGTTTCTCGATACGTTAATGAAAAAAGAACAAGTGTTTTACCTGCTAGAACCCAGCCTCTAAACAGCTACAAACATACCAATAGTTAGCTAAGACTGACCAATTTGTCCCTTTCTCTATGTGTGTGTGTGTGTGTGTGTGTGTGTGTGTGTGTGTGTGTGTGTGTGTGTGTGTGTGTGTGTGTGTGTGTGTGTGTGTGTGTGTGTGTGTGTGTGTGTGTGTGTGTGTGTGTGTGTGTGTGTTTCTTCAGTCATGGTGGGTCGTCTCTACCTCTACAGAAAACCTGTACTATTCAGACCTGTGGTTCACCTGCAATGAGACATGCTACTCGGTGGCCAAGAGCCACACTGCAGACGCAGGTAACCATCTAATGCGGGGCGGTGTGTGTGTGTGTGTGTGTGTGTGTGTGTGTGTGTGTGTGTGTGTGTGTGTGTGTGTGTGTGTGTGTGTGTGTGTGTGTGTGTGTGTGTGTGTGTGTGTGTGTGTGTGTGTGTGTGTGTGTGTGTAGCTGTATTGCCTTGCATCAGGTTCCACAAGGTATGTTGGGGTAAGTTTTCTGGTCCTGGACCTTGTGAAGGTTGCCGTGAGAAAGTCAAAAACAATGTTTTGAAATCAATTTTAAGGGATTATTTATTGACGTGGGATGCCAACCTGCAAGGTGCTCTTTAAATGGGGTGATTTCATGCTTGTGTGATAAGCCATTACAACCCTAATGTCACCCTATAATATCAGCTCTAACACCGGGTAATAACACCCCTTTAACACTGTGTGTAATACCACCCCTTTAACACTGTGTAATACCACCCCTTTAACACTGTGTAATACCACCCCTTTAACACTGTGTGTAATACCACCCCTTTAACACTGTGTGTAATACCACCCCTTTAACACTGTGTGTAATACCACCCCTTTAACACTGTGTGTAATACCACCCCTTTAACACTGTGTGTAATACCACCCCTTTAACACTGTGTGTAATACCACCCCTTTAACACTGTGTGTAATACCACCCCTTTAACACTGTGTGTAATACCACCCCTTTTTAACACTGGTGTGTAATACCACCCCTTAGAACCAACTGTGTGTAATACCACCCCCTTTAACAACTGTGTAATACCACCCCTTTAAACACTGTGTGTAATACCAGCCCTTTAACACGTGTGTAATACCACCCCTTTAACACTGTGTGTAATACACACCCCTTTAACACTGTGTGTAATACCACCTCCTTTAACACTGTGTGTAATACCACCCCTTTAACACTGTGTGTAATACCACCCCTTTAACACTGTGTGTAATACCACCCCTTTAACACTGTGTGTAATACCACCCCTTTAACACTGTGGGTAATACCACCCCTTTAACACTGTGTGTAATACCACCCCTTTAACACTGTGTGTAATACCACCCCTTTAACACTGTGTGTAATACCACCCCTTTTAACACCTGTGTGTAATACCACCCCTTTAACACTGTTTGTAATACCACCCCTTAAACACTGTGTGTAATACCACCCTTTAACACTGTGTGTGTAATACCACCCCCTTTAACACTGTGTGTAATACCACCCCTTTAACACTGTGTGTAATACCACCCCTTTAACACTGTGTGTAATACCACCCCTTTAACACTGTGTGTAATACCACCCCTTTAACACTGTGTGTAATACCACCCCTTTAACACTGTGTGTAATACCACCCCTTTAACACTGTGTGTAATACCACCCCTTTAACACTGTGTGTAATACCACCCCTTTAACACCTGTGTAATACCACCCCTTTAACACTGTGTGTAATACCACCCCTTTAACACTGTGTGTAATACCACCCCTTTAACACTGTGTGTAATACCACCCCTTTAACACTGCCTTTAACACTCGTGTGTAATATACCACCCCTTTAAACACTGTGTGTAATACCACCCCCTTTAACACTGTGTGGTAATACCACCCCTTTAACACTGTGTGTAATACCACCCCTTTAACACTGTGTGTAATACCACCCCTTTAACACCGGGTAATACCACCCCTTTAACACTGTGTGTAATACCACCCCTTTAACACTGTGTGTAATACCACCCCTTTAACACTGTGTAATACCACCCCTTTAACACTGTTTGTAATACCACCCCTTTAACACTGTGTAATACCACCCCTTTAACACTGTGTGTAATACCACTTTAACACTGTGTGTAATACCACCCTTTAACACTGTGTGTAATACCACTCCTTTAACACTGTGTAATACCACCCCTTTAACACTGTGTGTAATACCACCCCTTTAACACCGGGTACTACATCCCCTTTAACACTGTGTGTAATACCACCCCTTTAACACCGGGTAATACCACCCTTAACACTGTGTGTAATACCACCCCTTTAACACCGGGTAATACCACCCCTTTAACACTGTGTGTAATACCACCCCTTTAACACTGTGTGTAATACCACCCCTTTAACACTGTGTGTAATACCACCCCTTTAACACTGTGTGTAATACCACCCCTTTAACACTGGTGTGTCAATACCACCCCTTTAACACTGTGTGTAATACCACCCCTTTAAACACTGTGTGTAATACCACCCCTTTAACACCTGTGTGTAATACCACCCCTTTAACACTGTGTGTAATACCAACCCTTTAACACTGTGTGTAAATACCACCCCTTTAACACTGTGTGTAATACCACCCCTTTAACACTGCTGTGAATACACCACTACTGTGTGTAATACCACCCCTTTAACACTGTGTGCAATACCACCCCTTTAACACTGTGTGTAATACCACCCCTTTAACACTGTGTGTAATACCACCCCTTTAACACCGTGTAATACCACCCCTTTAACACTGTGTGTAATACCACCCCTTTAACACTGTGTGTAATACCACCCCTTTAACACTGTGTGTAATACCACCCCTTTAACACTGTGTGTAATACCACCCCTTTAACACTGTGTGTAATACCACCCCTTTAACACTGTGTGTAATACCACCCCTTTAACACTGTGTGTAATACCACCCCTTTAACACTGTGTGTAATACCACCCCTTTAACACTGTGTAATACCACCCCTTTAACATTTTGTAGCACCACCCCTTTAACACTGTGTGTAATACCACCCCTTTAACACTGTAACACCACCCCTTTAACACTGTAACACCACCCCTTTAACACTGTAACACCACCCCTTTAACACTGTAACACCACCCCTTTAACACTGTAACACCACCCCTTTAACACTGTAACACCACCCCTTTAACACTGTAACACCACCCCTTTAACACTGTAACACCACCCCTTTAACACTGTAACACCACCCCTTTAACACTGTAACACCACCCCTTTAACACTGTAACACCACCCTTTTAACACTGTAACACCACCCCTTATGGCCCATGCTCTGCCCCGCCCTCCCCTTTAACACTAGCACCACCCTTATGGCCCATGCTCTGCCCTGCCCTCCCCTTTAACACTAGCACCACCCTCATGGCCCATGCTCTGCCCCGCCCCCCCAGCCTACCTGCAGACGGTGCAGGCCACCATGATCCTGTCCACCATCCTGTCCTGCATGGCGTTCTTCGTCTTCATCCTGCAGCTCTTCAGGCTGAAGCAGGGCGAGAGATTTGTCTTCACGGCCATCATTCAGCTGCTGGCCTGTAAGTCCACGCTCGCACACCACGCTGTTCAAACACTCACCTGGGGACCGGCAGGTGAACAGACCCTCACACCTGCAGACGTGCACATGGTCAGATGAGGTCAGTATGGACATGGGCCTGTATCGGGTGCGTAGGGTTAACCATCGGGTCACATTAGGACTGTGTTTGAATTAAACGTGACCGATGTGTATAGTGTTAGATAACAGCCCATAGGATGTTTAAGTATATTTCCATTTTGTATCACTACAATAGGTTTAAGTAAACACTACCAATTGTTCCATGAGAATGCATTCTGCATATACGGGAGGCAATCATGCTTGCTACTTTCTTTACTTTCTGTAAAGACATGATTTTATTAATCCCAGTTGGGAAAAGTGGGTGCCCCAGAAGAAGGCATTGGGCAAAAGATCTCAGCATCACATCCGATGAAGGCACGGTGAACAGAGCAGATGTCCCCCCAGAGAACGTGAACCATTTCTGACTAATGTACTTCGCTTTGGTTAAAGGCGTCTGCTAGACGCCCTAAGCGTGAGGCACCCAACCCCAACCGCTCCTGTCGCTTTGCTGACTCCAACATCGGCGTGTGAACGTGTGCATGAATTGGTGAATGTCAGGCAATATTGTAAAGCCCTTTGGATCAAAGCGCTATATAAAGGCTATCCATTGACGTGACCCCTTCCCCTCTCCTCCTCCTCCTCCTCCCTCCTCCTCCTCCCCTCCCCTCCTCCCTCCTCCCCTCCTCCTCCCTCCTCCCTCCTCACCTCCTCCTCCTCTCTCAGCCTCTTCCTCTTCTTCCTCTCCCTCTCCTTCTCCTTCTCCTTCTCCTTCTCCTTCTCCTCCTCCTCCTTCTTCCTTCTTCTTCTCCTTCTTCTCTCTTCTTCTTCTTCCTCTTCTTCTTCTTCTTCTTCTTCTTCTTCTTCTTCTTCTTCTTCTTCTTCTCCTCCTTCTTCTCTTCTTCTTCCTCTTCTTCTTCTTCTTCTTCTTCTTCTTCTTCTTCTTCTTCTTCTTCTTCTTCTTCTGCTTCTTCTTCTTCTTCTTCTTCTTCTTCTTCTTCTTCTTCTTCTTATCTCTTCTTCTTTTCTCTTTTCTTTTCTTCTTCTTCCTTCTCTCTCCTCTCTTCCTCCTCCCTCCTCCTCCTCCTCCTCCTCCGTGGGCAGCTGTGTGCGTGATGGTGGCGGCGTCTGTGTACACGGCGCAGAAGGACAGCTTCCATGAGCCGAAGCTGCGGGGGGGAACGTACAGCTCCTCCTTCTACCTGGCCTGGGCCAGCTTCCCCATGACCCTGCTCAGTGGCATCATGTACCTGGTGCTCCGCAAGCGCAAATAATAACAGGCCCGCACCAACAGAGCGCCAGAGAGCTACATCACCATCGCTGAAGGTTAGAGGGAGCCCAGGCTGCTGCTTCTGGACCACGCCAACTCTCAAAGGGTGGTGTACAGCTGGGTCTTTGGTGTCGTCTGATGAAGGGGTCTTAGTGGTAGAGCTAATCAAGGGTCTGCTTGTTGGTGAAACAATGGCTTTGACTGGTCTGCTCTACGCTATCTAAATTGAAGGTATGGTAT